>JAZHEH010000080.1:0-140970 GCA_036589455.1 Ateles fusciceps | reverse complement strand
TTTTAACCACTCTTTAAATGTTATTGGCAAATGGTAATGTTATGTTATGTTTACTGACTGGTACATATTGCTAAGTGTCAAAGAGATATAACAACTAAATGTAATATGGGATTTGTATGGATCCTAAACACGAAAAGGTAGTAGGGAAAAAGCTGAGAAAACATGTAATTTAATGTTAGTTGATCATTATGTATTAATATTGGCTCATCTACTTGTTACAAATGAACCATACTGGTATGTTAATTGGGAAAATTTGGTATTAGGTTTATGGGAACTCCTTGTAATACCTTTATAACTTTTCTGTAAATCTAAAATTATTCTCTCCTCTGTGTGTGTGTGTGTGTGTGTGTGTGTGTGTGTATACACTCTCTCATAAATGATACCAAGCTCTCTCTCTCATATATGATACCAAGAAACTCCAGAAGAGTGTGTGGTGTGTGTGGGGGGTGGACCATTCACCTATCTACCTGAGGAGGGGTCAGGACAATAAAAATCTCTAAGAGGTGGCAAACTTTGGGTTTGCCTCCAAAAGAGAAATGGGAATTTGTCAACAAAGCAGTGGATTGAAGGCAGAAGAAAGAACAAGAATTGATGTTTAGAGGCAAGTGAAGTCGTGATGTGTTCAAAGAGATCAAATTCAGGGCCACCAGATTTTATGAAGAACATAGGATGAGTTGGGGGGAATTTTGTGGCTAGAATACAAAGGCTCTGCATAACATGATAAAAAGTTTGGATTTTGTTTTGGAGACAACAGACTCCACAGAGATGCTTAAGCAGGAGTGGAGACTGTATTTGGCTTTAAGGACAGTAACCATCATTGCAATGGAGGACATGACGTGAGGATACTGGAAGCTGGAATCTAATTAGGACATTTCTACTGTCTTCTGAACGGGTATTTGTGGTGATAAACATATTTTCTTGATTTAATTACTCTATACTATATTCATAAATCATAACATCACACTGTACCTCAAACATATATAACTACAATTTGCGAATTTACAAGTAAAAAACTACAGAGGATCACAATTACAGCAGTAGCAATAGTCTAGATTTGGGAGTGATTCCATCAATGTCATCAATATTTGGTGGCAACCTGATTGTAAAAGGTGACTGAAAAGTAACCTGAAAAAGATTCTGAATTTCCCAGTTTGGATCACCAGGTAGGTAATATAATTCCATAGGGTAGAAAGGAGGGCCAAAAGAATTTGAGGTTATAATAGAAGAGAGATAATAAAATCTGAGTATGATAGGGACAAAGCTTAGTTCACATGCATTTTGATTTTTATCACCCATGTTTGTATTCCTTCCTATTGGATGACATTCCTTTTTTTTTTTTTTTTATATACACATACCTTTAACTAACGAAGCAGAACAGTATCTTGGTTAAATTTTAGACTGTATTGGCTTAATTCCTATGATGTCATTACTAGCTGTGTAATCTAAAGTTTGTTACTTTATGTCTTAGTGTCTCACTTGTCTCATCTGTCAAGAGATCAGGTTTCATGGGTTTCTGAGATGACTGACTAATTATTTCAGGTAAATCATATACAACATTGCCAAGAGCATACTAGTTGCTCAATGAACATTAGTTGTTTGTTACCACTTCATGCTGTATTAATCTGCCTTGAAGTTTCCTTCATTTGGCACAGAGGAGGAAGATCAAAGCAGTGAGTGGCATTTTAAAAACATTTTTTTACAGTGCTTCATAATATAAAATGTACTGCTAGATACATTAAACTGTCAGCTTTTTTCCCAGTAGCCATATTTGAAATGTATGATAAGTTGTAGTATCTCCAATTTATAGGTAAGGAAACTGAAGCTCAAAGCACCTAAAAGACTTCATGATATAAAAAGATAGTTAATTGCTAAGCCAGGTGGAGACCTTATGCCTTGTGTTATTTTTTTTATTTTTAAGTTTTGTGGGTACATAGTAGGGTTGTATATTTATGGAAACGAGATATCTTGATGCAGACATGCAATGTATAATATTGCATCATGGAAAAATGGCGTGTCCACCCCCTCAAGCTTTCCAGCACTTTTTCCATGTTAAAATTTTGCCTGTTTTAATAGTGATTGAAATATATTAGAATACATCATTGATACCTGTGTAGGCAGATATAGGTATAGATTTTACTTTTGCCACTTTCCTGAATGACTCTGGAGGAATTACTTCTCTAAACTTCGCTTAATCTGAATGATGGGATAATATTTGCCTTTTAAGGTATTTAGCCACTAATTAATACAATGCATATAAAGCACTTGACAAGTTGTTGGCATGTGGGAAGCATTACCATAATCTAGTCATACTATTCTTATGTGAGTCTTCCAGCATAAACCTTAGTCTCTATTGAAGCACATTAATAGGTTTGCTGAGAAAGGAGAGTTGCTTAGTTCTGAAATTAAAGTATTGTTACTTCACTAGCTTACGCAAACAATATCTTTCAGAGCATTAATGTTGTGCTTTCAGGTGTCCAGCCACGTATTCAGATTTGCTATGATGAATCATGATTGTTATCATCACTTTTATTGCTATTATTATATAGTACAAAAAATTATGGATAGCTTTTATCCAGGAAAATCACCATGAACATTACCATCACAAGCTGTAAAGTACAAGGCCTCCAATTTTATACTTCAAGAAAATAGCAGAAAAACCACTTTGGTTCATTAGCGTTTCAGTTTGTATCACTAGGCACTTTGCCATATTCTTCCTAAATTATCTTACACTGATGAGATGCCAGCTTAGAGGTGGCATTTTATGTATTATAGTTATACTTTTTCAGAATAATACAGACTACTTTTATTCTCCCAAATTTAAGACTTACAGAAGCCTTATTCTTTCAACAACTGTCAATAAGTACACAAATTAAAAATCTTAAAGCAAAATAGCAGATTGGCACAATGTATTTTTTCTCTTGATTTATTAAAGATATGTGGTGATCATTTTTTACATGCCATGTATTACGCTACTAATTATCTCAGAGATGTCTAAGACGTGTACTGAAAGAGTTCATCATCTAGGTATGAAAACATAAATAAAAGTATACATCGAGTGTGACAAGGGGAGAAATTAGAAAAATCAACTTTGTTTATCTAGGAAAAGGCTTTTATATGCCTTGATATTGGATTTGAATTCATTAGAGGAGTTTTGCTTATTTTTGTTCAGTTTTATTTTCTTTTAAAAGCAGGATGAGTCTTATGTGACTTTAATGACGTTAACAAATGACACAATTATCTGTTCTCCCTGTAAATAGAATGCGTAGCAATTTTTGTGATACTGCATGATGATAATGACAGCTTTTGATGTTTGCATCCTCAATATGTACCATGCAATGTTCTTAGTGAATCATTATATTATTGGACTTCCTCAACAACCCTATTAGGTTTGTACCCTTAATGTACTCATTTTATAGGTGGGTAAACAAATCATTTGATGATTAAATTAGTGCTTAAAGTCTCACAACAGGAAGTAGGACGTTGGGATTTAAATTCACGAAGTAAAATTCCTTCATTGGGGTTAATATTCTGGTGGATAAGAATTTCTTCCTAAATGAATACAGAAATGTGGGAAATTGAAACCCAAATTCTACGCTTTCTGAGCTTAGAGTTGATTACATAGGAGATCCAGATGACCCTGGATCTCTTTATTTATTCATGGATAGGGAGAAAGAATATGATTTTTCCCTTTTCTTCTCCTTTTATCTCCATACGTCTAGCAACAGACACAAGAGTAACATTTAGGTTGTAGTAGGTTCAACTAATACCTCTTTATCTAGACCAGCCTTTATCTTAGGTGCTTCACAAGTAACTACTTCCATAGACTATTTATTGGTATATGTAAAAATAAAGTTCTGCTGTAAAACAAGCTTGGAAAGTAGTGGGATATAATCAGTTTAACATGCCTCCTCCAAGCAATATTTCTCAGAACATTTTCTACACATTGTGAATTACCAACAGAAGGGATATACTACTGCAGTACTCTTAAATTTACTTAACCAAAGTAAATTTCATTTTTTTAATGGGCATTTCGTGTGACTAGTGTTCTGAGACACATTTTAGGGAAGACTCTTTTAGAAAGGTCAATATAATTTCAAAACATAATTATCACAGAAAGAATTCATATTACCTTCTCACTCTCTCTTTCTCAGGTAAATGAGATGTTTTTCTATAGGCCTTGTTGCTTAGCTACAAAGTAAGTAGAAAAGCTTAATGAAACATCTGAAAATCAAATTATCAAAGTACATTATTACATCATATTATAGATACAGTTATTTGCTTTTTTCATATTAGGAAGTCACATTCGAAACCTACAAGGTAATACAAGCCAGCGGATAACCTGATTACACAAACATTAGAGCACATTTTGGGAGTACTCTATTGTAAATAACAGAATCGACAACCATGTTATAGGATCTATGTGAACTTTTCCTGTAAAAGTGACTCCCTAGAGGATTTCAAGTAGATACTTCTTCAAATACCAAATAGCACACATTTTCTGAAGAGGAATAATACTATCAGAAGCTTCTATCTTGTATACAAGATATGAATTACTTGTTTCCATTAACTTTTCTTTTTAAACTTGTCAGCAATGTTTCCTTCTTGAAAAATCTCTTATAGTTCCTACAGAGATCATTCAGATTATCTTTTTCCTACTTTACAAGTTTCCCCACATCCAGTATTGACATAATCTCTTACCCTCAGTACCTGACACAAAGTAGGTACCTAATATTTATTGAAATAATGTACTGATTTCTACTTTTCTCAGAGGAGGGAGAATTTTCATTCACTACTACTAACCTAATAGATTTTTCTTTTCTGTTTACTCTTTACTAAATTCCCACACCCTTTAATGCTTGTCAAAGTGATTCCTCCTTCTTTACCTTCAGTAGTATTGTTAATAATAGCTTTCAGCTTCTATCTGTAGTCACCATCATGACCAAATCTGTTTAAATTCTAACACCAGCAGCCTTCTTTAAAATGGCCAAGAATTACAACTACCCAAGTATCCATCAACCAGTGAAAAGATAAGCAAACTGAGATATATCCATATAAGAGATATTACTTGGCAATACAAGAATGAAGTAATGATACATGCCACAACATAAATGAAGCTTGAAAATATTATGCTAAATGGCAGATGTCAGTCACAAAAAGCCACTTGTTTCATAATTCCATTTATATGGTAGGTTCAAAAATGTCAAACCTAGAGAGATACAAATTGAATTAGTAGTTGCCTACAGCTAGAGGTGGAAATAGGGACTAATGGCAAATGGGAATGAGAAATCTTAATGTGAGGATGGAAGTATTCTAAAAACTTTATTATGGTGATGGTTGTATAACAGCAAATGTACAAAAATCATTGAATTGTACACATAAAATAAATTTATTTTATGACATATAAATTATATCCCAAAGTTGTTTAAAAAAAATTAGTGAGTACGATTGTACTTAAAATGAAGATTTCTCCCCCACCAGCTTATGAGTTAACATATATTGTTTTACGTAAAAGTTATCTTTCTATAGAGACAGTCATACTGTACCAGAAGTGCTTTTGACATTATTCTTCTTCTAGTAACTATTTGAAATTTGTGGTAACTATTTTAGAAGCTCTCATTTAGTGAATATGTTCTCACTATCAGGAGATATACATGATATTTTCAGTGTAGCTCCCTCTCCCTTCTTTGATTTATTTATCTGGAAAAAAATGATGCTCTTCTTTATAAAGTATTTAAATATTCACATTCAAATGAAGTATCTTCCAAATATGGCATACCTTCAATTAAGCTTTTTAAATAATACACTGAGATATGATTATTTCTCTAAGAAATGTTTTTTTGCAAAGTTCAGATAGAGAGTAGAAGCATGGTCACCAGAGGCTAGGAAGTTACATTTGATTTTGTTGAAATGCATTGAAAATGGACAGCTATATTGCCAATATACCAAATGTCACCCTCTTGTACAACAAAAATAGACTGAAATGTATTAAAATCTGGAAATCAGATACTATTTTATACTAATACTTTCATCCACAATTACTCAGTGGTATTTAGAATGCAAAATTTTATAAGTAATTAACAAGTTGAAAATTAAAATATGTTTTTCAATATATATGAAAATAAAAAAAAAATACAGATGGACTATGCTTGCAAAAAAATATATATATGTATTAAAATACCTAATCTGAAAGCTATTTTTTGTAATTGAAATAATTAAATGACATAAAATGTTTTTAAGTTAATATAGTTTGCATATAGGTATTTTTTAAAACCAGAAGGTAAAATAAATAGATTTTTCACCATTCCTATGATTTAATTTTTCTTATCAGGAAGAGTTGAATGCAATTTGATTGATATATGTTACTTTTCTAAGAATGTTTTTCTCATTTATTTTAAAATTGCCTTTCAACCTAATTTTCTGCAAATTTTTTTTGGCTGAAGTGATTACAAATTGCAAAAGTCTACAAGTTTCTCTGATAGTCTCTAAACACTTTTAAACAAAACAGGAAATTTCAAAGTCAGTCAAAGTCTTAGAGAATAAACATCCAGAGACTCTTATCTTTAAAATGGTAATTCCATACTACCAGAAAATTAACAAAGCCTCTTCTTTTAAGACCATCACTAATCTTTCTTATAGTAAAATACTAGGCTGAATCCTAATTTATAATTGAACTTATGTTTCTTTTCTTTGCTACTAATAAATCCCTGAATTAACGAATAAAATGAGACAGTAAAATGTATTAATGAAATCTCAGTAAGGATTGAATAAAACAACATACCAAATATGTCGTACATTGCTTACTGATACATAGTAAGGATTCAATAAATGAATAATAAACTTAATAATTATTTGCCCAGTAAATATCAATAAATTCTAACCTAGAATAATGATAAAGGTACAAGCTATTCTAGATTTCTCATATACTTCTACTGCAACTTGGACACTAAGGAAGGGCATTAACTTTTGTGCATATTTCTAAATATTATTTGCAAATTTTTTCCAAACCATTTATTGAAAAAATACTACTAAGTGATTATCATAAAGGAATTAACTAAAGCTAAATATTTTAACAACCAAAAAGTGTCTTAAAAACAGCTTTAAAACTCCTGATTTCATTACTCCACTTTCTGTCCCTTCCTTACTCCAAATCCTAGTCCAACAAATTAAGCTCCAGTCACTTTTATTATTTTTTTTGAAGGAGTCTTGCTCTTTTGCCCAGGCTGCAATGCAGTGGCATGATCTTGGCTCACTGCAACCTCTGCCTCCCGGGTTCTCCTGCCTCAGCCTCCCAAGTAGCTGGGATTGCAGATGCAGACACGTACCACCACCACACCTGGCTAAGTTTTTTTTTTTTTTTTTTTTTTAATAGAGATGGGGTTTCGCCATGTTGGCCAGGCTGGTCTCAAACTCCTGACTTCAGGTAATCTGCACACCTTGGCCTCCCAAAGTTCTGGGATTACAGATGTAAGCTACCACACCCAACCTCCAGTCACTTTTAGATATAGTAAGTAACATTAAATGGTAATTTTTTCCTACAACTCAGTTCCCTACAGTTTGCCTCATGATTTAAAAAATCATAAAACACATACTGTATGAAATGTACTATTAGTAATATTCAGCAATCTTTAAAAGCTTCAATTTCACAGTTATTCTTTATTTCTCTGTAACTTTGACACTGTACAAGACATTTCAAAAGAATTCCAGACCACTACAAGGGACCAAACACCATGAGGAAGCACTGGGTATGCCTTCTCTCTCTACTCATTTAACTGAATGATTGAAATGTTATGAATATGAGGTAACCCCATCTTGGTCTGAAAAGGTATTTTTAAAAGTGTTATGAGGAGGGCTTCAAAATAGCTGAGTAGAGGCACCGAATATTCACCTTACCACAAATACTAAGCAAAATAGAGAGTATATAACCACACCTGAAATAGAACACCAAAGAAAGAAGGCTGGAATTTCTCACAGCAATGATAGAAAACACCTGAAACATGGAAGGAGCGGAAAGTGAGTCAGCCAAACTGGTGCAGATCAGCTGGAAGCCCTGAAATGCTCCCCAGAACAAAAAAAAGGGTCCACATTCTCACCAAGGACCCCTGCAGTCCCAGTCATGGAAGAGTCCCTCGACCATCAGAAAAATAATTCAGGATGTGAATGAGAAATTCACTAAGGAGATAGATATCATAAAAAGAAACAGAAATACAGTAATAGAATTCAGCGAATGAAATAAAACATATAATCCAGAACTTGAACAGCAGTCTATATCAAGCAGAAAAAGAAATTTCAGAACCTGAAGACATGTCTTTCAAAATAACTCAGTCAGGCCGAAAAAAAGAATAGAATAAAAAAGAATAAAGAAAGCCTACATGATCTACAGAAACACCATACAGTGACCAAAAACCAAATTTTGGGTATTCCAGAAGGTAAGAGAAGGTCAATGACATAGAAAACCTATTTGACAAAATAATAGCTAAATAATTCCCAAGACTATCAAGAGATTTAGACATTAAGATACAGGAAGCAAAGAAATCCCCAAAAAGATCCAAATTAACAAAATCTCCCCCACAACATGTTATAGTCAACCTGTCAAAAGTCAAAGACAAAGAGAATTTTAAAAGTAGAGAGAGAAAAGCATTTAGTCATATATATTTATAACGGTTTGCCATCAGATTTACATAATATTTCTTAGCAGAGACCTTACAGGCCAAGAGAAAAATGGGATGATACATTCAAAGTGCTGAAAGGAAAAACCCTGCCAGCCAAGAATACTCTATACTGCAAAGTTCTCCTTCATAAATGAAGGAGAAAACTATTTCCCAGAGAAACAAAAGCTGAAGTAATTCATTGCCACTGGACCAACATTACAAGAAATGCTCAAAGGGAGTGCTAAATCTAGAAGCAATAGAAGAAACAAACAAAAAACATGAGAATATAAAACTTACTGGTAAACACAGAAATGAGCAAAAGAAAAGAGTCAAATGTCACCACTACAGAAAACCACCAAAATTACAATGATAACCAATAAGAGAGAAAGGAACAAAATATATACAAAGCAAACAAAAATAGTTAACATAATGACAGGGATATGTTGTCACCTATAAGTAATAACCTTGAATATAAATGGATTAAATTTCCTAGTTAAAATATGTAGAATGACTGAATGGATAATGAAATCAATTCTAAGAAGATAAAACAATTCTAAATATGTATACACTCAATACTGAAGCACCCAAATATATAAAGCAAATATATTCAATCAAAAGAATGAGATAGACTCCAACACAATTATAGTGGGAGACTTCAACAGCCCAGCCTCATCATTAGACAGATATAGTAAGAAAATAAAAAAAAAAAAAAAAAAAGAAAGAAATAGAAACATTGGTTTTGAAATGCTCTGTAGGTCAGCACAGTGGCTCACAACTGTAATCCCAGCCCTTTGAGAGGTCAAGGCAGGTAGATAACTTGAGACCAGGAGTTCAAGACCAGCCTGGCCAACACGTGAAACCCCGTCTTTACCAAATATACAAAAGTTAGCTGGATGTGATGGTGGGTGCCTGTAATCCCAGCTACTCGGGAGGCTGAGGCAGCAGGATCACTTGAAGGTGGGAGGCAGAGATTGTAGTGAGCAGAGATCATGCCACTGCACTCCAGCCTGGGTTACAGAGCCAGACTCTGACTCAAAAAAAAAAAAAAAATATTGCACTTTAGTCTAAAGGAATCTGAGAGACATTTGCCAGACATTTAATCCAACAGCTGCAGAGTACACAGTCTTCTCCCAGCACATGAAACATTCCACAGAATAGATAATATGTTATCCTACAAAACAAGTCTCAACGAATTTTAGAAAATAAAAATTGTACCATGTACCTTCTCAGTCCAAAACAGAATGAAACTAGAAATCACTAACAAGAGAACTATGGAAATTGTATAAATACAAAGAAATGAAATGACATGATCTTAAATGACCAGTAGGCCAATGATAAAATTAATAAGGATTTAAAAAAATATTAAATGAAAAATCAAAACACGGCGTACCAAAAACTGTGGGGATAAATCAAACAAAAAACATGGAAATGGGGAGGTTTACGGCAATAAAAATGTATATTGAAAAAGTGGAAAAACAGCCTAATGATATACCCCAAGAAACTAGAAAAGCAAGAAAAAAACAAACTCAAAGTTAGTAGAAGGAAAAAAATAATAAAGACCAGAGCAGATCTTTTAAAAAAAAAAAAAAAAAAAAAAAAAAAGAGTTAAGGACAATACAAAGAATCAGCAAAACAAAAATTTTTATTTTCTTGAAAAGAATGTCAATAAACCATACTTACAGTAACCAAGAAGAACAATGGAGAATACCCAAATAAGCAAAACCAGAAATCACACACACAAAAAAATATTAGAACTGACACCACAGAAATACAAAAGATCATCAGAGACTATTAATAACTATACATTAATAAAGTGGAAACCTAAAGGAAATATATAAATTTCTGGAAACATAAAACCTACCAAGGTTAAGTCGGGAAGAAATAAAAAATGAATAATCCAATAATGCATAATGAAGTTGAATCAGAACGTCTCCCAAGAAAGAAAAGCCCAGGACAAGACAGCTTCAATGTCAAATTATAGCAAACTCTAAAAGAGGAACAAATACCAATTTTTCTCAAAGTATTTAAAAAAAAATAGAAGAAAATAATGTCCTAACTCATTCTATGACTCAAACATTACCCTGACACCAAAACCAGACAAGGACACCACAAAAAAAGACATTACAGGCTAATGTTCCTGAAGGATATAGATGCAAAAATACTCAAGAAAATACTAGCAAATCAAATTTAACAGCACACCAAAAAATAATACATTATAATCAACTGTGATTCATCACAAAGATGGAAGGATGGTTCAACATGCACAAGTCAATAAACATGACATAGAGCATGAAAAGAATGAAGGATAAAAGCCATATGAGATGCCAATAGATGCAGAAAAAGCATTTTATGAAATTCAACGTCCTCTTCATGATAAAAACTCTCAACAAACTAGGTCTGGAAGAAACATGCCTTGATACAATGGTGATCATAGATGACAAACCCACAGCTAACATTATACGAAATGAGAAAAAAATTAAAACCTTTCCTCTAAGAATTAGAAGAAAAAAAGGATGCCTCACTTTGTCCACTCCTATTCAACATTGTACTGGACGTCCTAGCTAGAGCATCCAGGTCAGAGAAAAAATAAAAGGCATCCAAACTGGAAAAGAAAAATTCAAACTGACCCTCTTTGTAGATGATATAATCTTGTATTTAGTACAACCAAAATAATCCACTTAAAATGTTTAGCTGTGATTTAAAAAAAAAAAACTTCAGTAATGTTGCAGGATACAAAATCACGATACAAAAATCAACATCATTTCTATATACAAACAATTAACTAGCTTAAACAGAAATCAAGATGGCAATCCCATCTACAAGAGCTACAAAGAAATACATAGGGATAAATTTAACTAAGGATGTGAAAGATCCCTACAAAGAATACTACAAAAACACTGCTGAAGAGATCTCAAGAGGACACACAAGAATTGAAAAGACATCCTATGCTTATGGATTGAATGAATAACAATTGTTAAAATAAACATAATACTCAAAGCGATCTAATGATTCAATACAATGCTTATCTAAATACCAATAAGATTTTACACAGAAATAGGAGAAAAAAAAGACCCACAATTCTAAAAATTGTATGAAATGAAAACAGTGCCTGAAGAGCCTCTTGAGTAAAAGAACAAACTACAGGCATTACACTTTTTGAGTTCGAAAATATATTACTAGCCTGAAGGAATGTGGTATTGGTATAAAAAGGACACACAGAAAAATGGAACAGATAGAGAACCCAAAAATAAACCCACATATTTATAGCCAACTGATTTTCTAGAATAGTGCCAGGAACATGTACTGCATAAAGATCACCCTCTCGAATAAATAGTGCTGAAAAAAAACTTGATATCCATATGAAGAAGAATGAAACTAGTCCCTTATCTCTCATCATGTACAAATATTAACTTAAAATGGATTAAAGACTAAAATGTAAGACTTGAAACTATGATATCACTTGAAGAATACACAGGGAAAACATTCCACAATATTGGTTTATGTGAAATTATAGTTACGACTCCCAAAACACAGGCCCCAAAACCAAATATAGAGATATAGGATATATTAAACTACAAAGCTTCTTCACAGCAATAATAATAATAATACCACAACCCTGTCAGGGGTTGGGGGCTAGGGGAGGGATAGCATTAGGAGAAATAACTAATGTAGATGATGAGCTGATGGATGCAGCAAACCACCATGGCACGTGTATACCTATGTAACAAACCTGCATGTTCTGCATATGTACCCAGAACTTTAAGTATAATAAATGATAATCATAATAAGGCCCTCCCAGTTATGCTCTTTCTTATTGGAAGTTTTCCCTGTATTAAGTTCCACCTTTATGCATCCTTTGAGTTCTGCATCAAGTTACGTTTCTTTTTTACAGTGTTGACTCTTAATATGTGAAGTAATTGCTATATGCCAGACATGGAAGATCAGTTTTACAAGTGCCTTCCCTTTTTGGAAATTTTGGAATGTAGCAAAGATACACACAAAGAAATACCATAAGTCCTTAGTTAATGTTATTGATACTTAAATATTGTGACACTAAGTGAAGCAACATATAATGAAACAATTTTTTTCTCATCAAAAAATATATTTGAGGAACTTCTGTATATCATTTCACATTAAAAAAAGAACCAATACACCATGTCAAATGAGGATTTTATGTACTTTAATAGCAAAATAACAAATGCAATGATATAGATATATCAAGGAATCCATGAGGAAATCAAGGGCAGAAACATGGCTTTCTCATATGAATGAGAACATGTGATATTTGTTATTCTGTACCTGTCTTATTTTATATAAAATAATAATTTTCAATTCTATCCATGTTGCTGAAAATGACAGGATTTCATTTTTTATGGCCAGATACTATTCCATGGTGTGTGTGTGTGTGTGTGTTTGTGTCCAGCAAATTTTCTTTACAAATTCATCCCTTGAGGAACACTTGAGTTTGATTCTGTATCTTTGCTGCTGTGAATAGTGCTGCAATAAACATGGCAGTATATGTATACCTTTGATAT
This sequence comes from Ateles fusciceps, assembly GCA_036589455.1. Taxonomy (NCBI): domain Eukaryota; kingdom Metazoa; phylum Chordata; class Mammalia; order Primates; family Atelidae; genus Ateles; species Ateles fusciceps. The sequence goes on along the minus strand of JAZHEH010000080.1, from coordinate 127,787 downwards.
ACTGAGTTCTTTCCTTTGGATAAAAGCCCAATAGTCACACTGCTGAATTGTACGACAGTTATATTTTTTATTTTTCTGAGAAATCTCCATACCATTTTTCATAATAGGTGTGCTAATTTACATTCCCACAGACAGTATATAAGAGTTCCCCTTTTTCCCTGTCCTTGCAATATCTGTTAGTTTTTGTCTTTTTGACAATAGCCATTCTAAGTACGGTGTGGTGATATCTGATTTTGGTTTTGGCTTGCATTTTCCTGATGATTTGTGATGCTGAGCATTTTTTTAATATAAACTTGTTGGTAATTTTCATGACTTCAGCTTCTCAGTCTTTCTTTTTGCTGTTGTATTCCTTATATATTATGGATACTGTCTCTTGTTGGACTAATATTTTGCTTTCATTCCATTCCCATTCAACAGGTTGTACCTTTACTGTGCTGATTCTGAGGCCTCTATTCTGGTCCTTTTTCTATGAATCTGTTTTGGTACCAGTACCACGCTATTTTGATTACTGTAGCCTTGTATTATAGTTTGAAGTCAGGTAGCATGATGCCTCCAGCTTTGTTCTTTTTGCTTAGGGTATACGGGCTCTCTTTGGTTCCATATGAAATTTAAAGTAGTTTTTTCTAATTCTGTGAAGAAAGTCAGTGGTAGCTTGATGGGGATAGCATTGAATCTATAAATTACTTTGGACAGTAAGGCCATTTTCACAATATTGATACTTCCTATCCATGAGCATGGCATGTTTTTCCATTTGTTTGTGTCCTCTCTTCAACATACACAAATCAATAAAGGTAATCTATCACATAAACAGAACCAATGACAAAAACCACATGATTATCTCAATAGATGCAGAAAGGCCTTCAACAAAATTCAACACCCTTTCATGCTAAAAACTCTCGATAAACTAGGTATTGATGGAACGTATCTCAAAATAATAAGAGATATTTATGACAAACTCACAGTCAATATCATACTGAATGGGCAGAAGCTGGAAGCATTCCCTTTGAAAACTGGCACGAGACAATCAGGCAAGAGAAAGAAATAAAGATATTATAATAGGAAGAGAATGTCAAATGGTCTCTGTCTGCAGATGACATGATTGTATATTTAGAAAACCCCATCGTCTCAACCCCAAATATCCTTAAGCTGACAAGCAACTTCAGCAAAGTCTCAGGAAAAAAACAATGTGCAAAAACAATAGGCATTCCTATAAACCAATAATAGAGAGCCAAATCATGAGTGAACTCCCATTTACAATTGCTACAAAGAGATTAAAATACCTAGGAATACAACTTGCAAGGGAAGTGAAGAACCTCTTCATGGAGGGCCTTTTAAGAAAGTATAAAGAACAGTGTAGAGACAGGCCTGCTTCAGAGATCAATAGTACATTTGTATAATTGGAGAAGTGAAGGCAAGGTATTGGGTGTCACTTAAACTAAATGGTCTTAATTGGATCATGAGTGGTTTTCTGCCATAAAAACTTATTGATCTTCACCACTTTCTACCCAGAAATTAAAATACCAAATGGAACAACTCCTTATGAGTTCATTCTTTCAATTAGAGTGCTCTACCTTATGAAGATTTAGAAATTAGTTGTTGAATTTTTTGTGAAATATAAGGTATTTACAGCTCAATACTTGCTTCAGGTAATTGTAACTTCAAACTTCCCAGTTGTTCTGAAAATACAACTGTTTTATTAGGGATCATTTAGTGGGAAGACTTCTGGCATTCTAAAAAATTTTGAACATACTAATAAACCTGGAAAATCAGCAAAAAAGCTACCTAAATGCCAAACTGATGCTTAAAAGTGCAAGCACTTAATTCCATAGGAAAGCTTTTATTCAGCCACTACAAACTCTTTATATACTACAAAAGTATATTCAGGCTCTGAAAACATTTTCTTTCCCAGCTCGACTGTAATTACCTTTTTTTTAAGTAACCATCAGTGATTACCTAATTTCTAAAATAGTCTTCCTAACTGGTCTTTCTGTTCCTACTTGTTCCTTTATATATTTTTTTCCTCAACATAATATTCAGGATTATTTTTTTTAAATGTAAGGCTACATCATGTCACTCCTAAACTCAAAACCCTCCAATGCTTTATCCATTCATTCAAAATAAAAGCCAAAATTTTTGAAATGTCTATGCAAGGCCCTAAATCACCTGGACTCTGATTACTTCTTAATCTTCTTTTTCCTTTCTCCTTGTCTCATTCTTTTAAAAATATGTGGACTCTCTTGCTGCTCCTTAAACCCAATAAGCTTGCTCCTGCCTTAGAGTTATTTCTCTGGATGTTCTGTCTACACCGAGAGCTCTTCCCTTTAATTTCTGCACAATTCCCTCCTTCACTATCTTCAGGTCTTTGCTCAAAAGTCAGTATCTGAATAAACTTCTGCTGAATCAGATGTTTTTAATTACATTACCCTTATTATCCTTGAAATCTCCATTCCCTTTCCTACTTTGTCTTCCTCTATAACATTTATAAATATGTGAGATGCCATCTATTTTATTTGGAAAATGTCTATCTTGCTCCATTTGAATATAAGCTTCATAAAATACAGATCTTCTTTTTCTTGTTTGATTGCTGCTATATCCCCAAAAATCTGGGCCAGGGCCTGACACATACATGCAATATGGACTTTTACATATACAGGGAAGAAAATAAAAAAGGAAGCTAGGAAGAAACAAAGGAAAAATATTTCCATGTGTGCAGGGCTTCTCATCTATGTATACGATACATAGATATTATTCAAGTTTTGCTGCAAAATTAAACTTTCTAAAAGGTTATGAGCATTTTGAAAAAAATATAAGAGATGCTTGATAATTTCAGGATGAAACGTTTAGTAAAGTTTTTCACTATACTGGCCCATTCTGCCTCATATGCAATAAATTCCCTAAACACACCATACCGTTTCACATATTACTCAGATATACCTCATTATTTACAGCTTCATAAGTACAAAGTAGTATTTCAAACATTAATGCTTTACATATGATGTTCTTACTTCCAGGTATCCAATTTCCTTGCCCTTAAGTTAAAGAACTCTTATTTGTATATCCTAGTAAGTCTTTTCAGAGTTTATTTTAAAATTTTCTTTTAAAATTTGTATGGGTACTTATTAGTTTTATACATATTTATGGAGTGTAATATTTTTATATAGGCATACAATGTTTAATAAATTGGGGTAATTGTGACTCCGTAAGTATTCCCATTATGATTGTCATCCATGCTTACCTCTATACAGCAATAATATTCATTATTTCTGATTCATTTGTCTCTAGCATACTAAGCAGTAGTAGACTCCATTTTAACCAACTTCTCCCTTTCCTAATAAATCCTATAGTCCCACTACAACACTTGAGATAAATCAGTCTCTAATTCTGCTAAGTGAATCAAATAGTAAGTAAAAGGATTTTTTTGAATGACAAAGTTTATTTAGGCAAACAAGATAAAGTAGCATTAGTACATGATCAATGTGTTTCACATCACTGGGAAACAGACATTGTTTAATAAACAGCCATTTTAAGAAGAAAACCTACATTAAACTACAAAAATAAAGTACATGTTTATTAAAGATTTTAATATAGGTAATAAATCCATCAAGATATTAAAGTTTGAATCAGTTTTTCAAATTTTACAGTAAAGTTTCCACTGAAAATGAGACCAAAGGAAAATTCACAAAAGAAATGACTGATATTTTTACTACGTATAATTTTTAAGCATCAAAAAATAAAAATGAATGTACCATATATAAAAAGAAACATATAGAAGTGAAAGGCATCATGATCTTATATAGATCTTGTATGAATAAGTTAAAAAGTATTCCATGTAGAAAACAAAGAACAAGGACAAATAGTACTTCAAACAAGATACATGGCTGCAAAAACATAGGAATGCAGCTATCTCTTCAAATATATTGATTTCCTTTCTTTTGGGTATATACCCAGAAGTGGGACTGTTGGATTATGTGGTTGCTCAATTTTTAGTGTTTTGAGCAACCTCCAAACTGTTCCCCATAGTGGCTGAACCAATTTACATTCCTACCAACAGTTTACCAGGGTTCCCTTTTCTATTATTATTTTTATTATACTGTGAGTTTTGGGATACATGTGCAGAACATTCAGGTTTGTTACATAGGTATACACGTGCCATGGTGGTTTGCTGCACCTATGAACTCATCATCTACATTAGTTATTTCTCCTAATGCTATCCCTCCCCTAGCCCCTCAACCTCTGACAGGCCCAGGTATGTGATATTCCCCTCCTTGTTCTTTATATCCTTATCAGCATTTGTTATTGCTTGTCTTTTGAATATAAACCATTTTAGCCAGGGTAAGATGATATCTCATTGTAGTTTCGATACCCATTTCTCTGATAATCAGTGATGCTGAGCAAATTTTCATATGCCTGTTTGTCATTCGTATGTCTTCTTTTGAGAAATGTCTACTGAAATATTCTACTCGTTTTCTGGTTGCATTTTAAGACTTCCTATAGAGTTGTCTGAGCTCCTTCTATATTCTGGTTATTAATCCCTTGTGAGATGGGTAGTTTGCAAGTATTTCATTCCCTTCTGTGGGTTGTCTTTTCACTTTGTTGACTGTATCCTTGATGTGCAGAAGCAACCTAAGTGTTTATCATCAGATGAATAAGATAAAGAAAATATGGTACATATAGACAATGGAGTACTATTCAGCTACAAAAAGAATGAGATCTAGTAGTTTGCAATGACATGGATGGAACTGTTATTTTTTAAGTAAAATAAGCCAGGCACAGACAAACAAACATTGTATATTCTCACTTATTTGTCAGATCTAAAAATAAAAACAATTGAAACCCATGGACACAGAGAGTAGAAGAATAGTTACTAGATGATGGAAAGGGTAGTGAAAGGCTGGGCCTGGGGTGGGGATGATTAACAGTACAAAATAAATATACAGAAAGAATAAATAATACCTACTATTTGATAGTATAATAGGGTGACTATAGTCAATAACAGCTGAATTGTACAATTTAAAATAAAGAGTATTATTGGATTGTTTGTAACTCAAAGAATAAATGCTTGAGGGATGGATACCCCATTCCCAATGATATGCTTATTTCACGTGGTACCACTTCAGTATATAAATCTACTATGTACTCATAAAAACAAAAAATAGATTACAATAAATACATAAACTATGGGCACTCTACAAATCAAAGAACATACAAATTTCAGGGATGTCTTTTTACACCTATCTTACAAAAAAATTAATGAATTATTTCTAATGCTGAATATAATATGGAGAAGTGGGGGGAGAAACAGCTAGACCATGTTTCAAGTCTAATTTGGTAGTGTTTGTCAAATCTTAAAAATATGCATTTCTCCTTGAAGAGATCCATCACATCCTTTGTTAGTTGTATTCCTAGATATTTTATTCACTTTGTAGCAATTGTGAATGGGAATTCGCTTATAATTTGGCTCTCTCTCTTGTTTGTCTGTTATTGGTGTATAGGAATGCTTGTGATTTTTGCACAGTGATTTTGTACCCTAGACTTTGTTGAAGTTGCTTATCAACTTAAGGAGATTTTAGGCTGAGACGGGGTCTTCTAAATATACAATCAGGTCATCTGCAAATAGAGACAATTTGACTTCCTCTTTCCTAATTGAATACCCTTTATTTCTTCTTCTTGCCCGATTGCTCTGGCTAGAACTTACAATCCTATGTTGAATAGGAATGGTGAGAGAGGGCACCCTTGTGTAGTGCTAGGATTCAAAGGGAATGCTTCCAGTTTTTGTCCACTCAGTATGATATTGGCTGTGAGTTTGTCATAAATACAAACCACTGCTCAAGGAAATAAGAGAGGACACAAACAGATAGAAAAACTTTTCCATGATCTGGTTAGGAAGAATCAATATTGTCAAAATGGCCATACTGTCCAAAGTAATTTATAGATTCAATGCTATCCCTATAAAGCTACCATTGACCTTCTTCACAGAACTTGAAAAAAACACTTTAAACTTCATATGGAACCAAAGAGAGCTCGCATAGCCAAGACAATCCTAAGCAAAAAGAACAAAGCTGGAGGCATCACACTACCTGACTTGAAATTGTACTATAAGGCTACAGTAATCAAAACAGCATGGTACTGGTACAAAAAACAGAGATATAGGTCAATGGAACAGAACAGATACCCGGAAGAAATGCCACACATCTACAACCATCTGATCTTTGACAAACCTGAAAACAAGCAATGGGGAAAGAATTCCGTTTAATAAATGATGTTGGGAGAACTGGCTAGCCATGTGCAGAAAAGCTGAAACTGGACCCTTTCCTTATAACTTATACAAAAATTAACTCCAAATGGATTAAAGATTTAAACATAAGACCTAACACCATAAAAACCCTAGAAGAAAACCTAGGCAACACCATTCAGGACATAGGCATAGGCAAGGACTTCATGACTTAAAACACCAAAAGCAATGGCAACAAAGGCCAAAATAGATAATCGGGATGTTACTAAACTTCAGAGTTTCACACAACAAAAGAAGCTATCATTAGAGTGAACCAGCAACCAACAGAATGGGAAAAAATTTTTGCAATCTACCCTTCTGACAAAGGGCTAATATCCAGAATCTACAAAGAACTAAAGCAAATTTACAAGAAAAAAAAAAAACCATTCAAAAGTGAGGGAAGGATATTAACAGACACTTTTCAAATGAAGACATATATGAGGCCAACAAACATATGAAAAAATGCTCATCATCACTGGTCATTAGAGAATGCAAGTCAAAACCACATTGAGATACCATCTCATGCCAGTTAGAATGGCAATCATTAAAAATTCTATAGACAACAGATGCTGGAGAGGATGTGGAGAAATAGGAACGCTTTTACACTGTTGGTGGGAGTGTAAAATAGTTCAACCATTGTGGAAGACAGTGTGGCAATTCCTTCAGGATCTAGAAATAGAAATACCGTTTTTACCCAGCAATCCCATTACTTGGATATATACCCAAAGGATTATAAATCATTCTACTATAAAGACACATGCACACGTATGTTCATTTTCTGGCACTGTTTACAATAGCAAAGACTTGGAACCAATCCAAATGCCCATCAATGATAGAATGGGCAAAGAAAAGGTGGCACATATACACCATGGAATACTATGCAGCCATAAAAAAGACTAGTTCATGTCCTTTGTAGGGACATGGATCAATCTGGAAACCGTCATTCTCAGCAAACTGACACAAGAACAGTAAACCCAACACCACATATTCTCACTGATAGGTGGGTGTTGAACAATGAGAACACATGGGCGCAGAGAGGGAACAGCACACACTGGGGTCTGTTGAGGGTTGGGAGGCTAGGGGAGGGTCAGCAGGGAGTGAGGAGATTTGGGAGGGGATAACATTGGGAGAAATACCTAATGCAGGTGATGGGGGGATGGGAGGCAGGAAACCACCATGGCAAATGTATACCTATGTAACAATCATGCAAGATGTGCACATGTACCCCAGAAATTAGAGTAAAATAAAAATATTAAAAATATACATTTCTATGAAGTCCAGGCATAATAATTTATCATAAATATAAGCTAGTATCCAAAGAAGTTTAGCACACTGATATTCATAATCTGCAAGATTTTAAAATGAATTTTCTAGCATTTAGGTATTCATTAAATAGACTGTTATATCCACTCCCTGGAATATTAATACAGAGGAAGTACAGCATTGTGCTTAAAAGTCAAACAGATATATGTCTGATTCCCCAGCCTTGCTATATACTGTCTGTGGGCTCTTGCCTATTTTTCTTAACTTCTTAGCTTCAGTGGTCCCATATATAAAAATGGAAATAATACTAGAACATAATACATAGGTTTGTTGAAAAGATTAAATACATCAATGTGTATAAACCACAAAGCACAGTGATGCATAATATATACTATATATATTAAAACATTGAGGGGGAACTTTTCATGACTGGGATAAATATTTACACTTTATTATGGGGGAAACATTATAAAATAAATACATATTTTCTTTAAAAATGAAATATATCTGACTCAAAACCTTTAACACTGGATTTCTTGTTTCTTCTTAATTATCTAAAATCATTTCTAAGTATATTTTTTCAATAAGAAAAATATTTTAAAGTCACAAACAGAATGCATTCACATTCTTGTATTCAACACAGGGGCAAATATATTCTTAACAAATTATTCCTTTAAAACATTACCTTATAACTTTATAAAATAAAACAGTAAAACAGTTAAATTTTGACTTCCAGTGTACTTTATGTTCCAATTTACATAAGAATGTATGTCAAAATAATAAAAAGAATATAAAACATATCTATGTACAGCATATTTCTTTCCAGTATTTTTTATCTAACCTAAAAATATAAATTTAGACACTGAGAGCAGCCATTATATTTTTTTTGTGCAATGAGAATAACTTTGCTCAGCCCATTAAGAAACACAATGCATACTTAAAGGAATCAAATATATTTAATGCAAAAAATTGATTTCCTAAAAATCATTTTTGATGAGGCCATACCTAAAATCAGTAACAGCAATTATTTTATCACATCACTGTTAAAATCCAGTAAGATCTCCAGAGGATTTTTTTATGTAGAAGCATTACATTATATTTCCCTCCAACCCCCTGCCACACACATTTTCAAAAATATTTTAACTTTTTGGTTATGATCGGTCACATGTTATTTTTAAATAACTAGGAAAACAGAGTCAAATAAACACAAAAATATTGCATTCTATATGGTATTTTACAGAACACTAAAGCTACAAGACGTGTAGGAAATAAGCTTTTCGTAAAATAATCATAGAAGTAACATCATTATGCTATGTCTCTCTGAGCCTGAGGGTCAGGTAATTTTCTGTGTAAAGGGTCAGGTAATAAATACACTCAGCTCCACATGCTATAATGTCTTGGTCACAACTATTCAGCTCCGTAGGTGTAGCATGAACTTGAGCCACAGATGTTATACAATTAAATATGTATGATTGTGTTCCAATCAAAATTTATTCCAAGAAACTATTAGTGTGTGGGAATGGCTTCTCTTGGCCATGGTTTGCAAATGCTTGATATAGCCTGTTAAGGACCTGAAAAGTATACAGGAAATTCTTTTAAATTTTATTAAACATGGTGTTCCCAAATGTATTTTTTTTATTTGTACAAATTTATGGGATACATGTGCAATTTCGTTGCATTCATAGAGTGCTAGTGGTCAGGTCGGGCTTTCAGGATATCCATCACCATATAACATACACTGTAACCATTAAATAATTTCTCACCATGCAACCCTCCCAACTCCCTCATCATTCCCAGTCTTCACTGTCTACCATTCCACCCTCTACGAGTATACATTTTTTAATACTTACTTAAGGGTGAGAACATGTGATATTTGATTTTTCTGGGTCTGGCTTATTTCACTTAAGATAATGGCTTCCACTCCCATCCATGTTGCTGCAAATGACACAATTTCATTCATTTTTAATGACTAAGTAATATTTCATTGTGTATATGTATCATCTTTTCTTTATTCATTCCTTCTGGAGGGACACTTAGATTGATTCCATAGCTTTACTACGTGAGAATACTGCTGCGATAAAGACACAGGTGCAAGTATATTTTTGATATATTGATTTCAGTTCCTTTGGGTATATGCCCAATAAAAGAATTGCTGGATAGATGGTAGTCTTATTTCTTTGAGAAATCTCCATACTGTTTTCCATAGCAGATGTACTAATTTACATTCTCATCAACAGTGTGTGGGTTACTCTTTCTCTGCATGCTCACTAGCATCTGTTATTTTTGTCTTTTTAATAGTAGTCATTGTAACTATGGTAAGATGATATCTCATTGTGGATTTAATTTGCATTTCTCTGAGGATTAGTGATCTTGAGTATTTTTTATGTGTTGGTCATTTGTATGTCTTCTTTTGAAAAGTGTCTATTCATGTCTTTTGCCCACTTTTTAATGGCATTTTTGTTGTTGAGTTCCTTGCACACTTTGGGTATTACTCCCCTGTTGGATACAGAGTTTACAAATACTTTCTCCCATTCTGCAGGTTGTCTGTTCACTCTGATTATTTATTTTGTTGTGTACCAGCTTTTTAGTTTAATATAGTCCTATGTGTTTACTTTTGTTTTGTTGCCTGTGATTTTGAGGCCTTAGATATATGTTATTTGCCTAGACCAGTGTCCACTGGATTTTTTCCTAGGTTTTCTGCTTTTAATTTTTTGAATTTTTATGAGAACATCACAGGAGCATATACTTATAGGATACAAGAGATATTTTGATAAAGGCACGCAGTGCATAATAAACACATCTGGGTAAATGGGATATTCTTCACTTCAAGCATTTATCATTTACGTTGTCGAACATTCCAATTATACTTTATTTTTAAATGTACAATAAATTGTTGACTGTAGTCACTCTGTTGTGCTATCAAATACTAGATCTTTCTCATTCTAACTATATTTTTGTACCCATTAGCCCTCCCACTTTTCTCCCCACTTCCTCCTGTGTTTTCCAGCCTCTGATAACAATTCTACTCTCTATCTCTAAAAACTCAATTGTTTTAATTTTTAGCTCTCACAAATTAGTGAGAACATGCAATGTCTTTTTGCGCCTGGCTTATTTCACTTATAATGAACTCCAGTTTCATCCATCTTGTTGCAAATGACAAGGTCACCTTATTTTTCTGACTGTATAATACTCCATTGTGAATAAGTATCACATTTTTTGTTATCCATTCATTTGTTTATGGATAATTAGGTTAGATTAAAATCTTGGCTACTGTAAATAGTGCTGCAATAAACACGGGAGTGTTATTGTACTTTAGGTTCTGGGGTACATGTGCAGATCATGCAGGATTATTGCTTAGGTACATACATGGTAAGGTGGTTTGCTGCCTACAACCCCCCCATCACCTATACCTGGCATTTCTCCCCCCAGGTTATTCCTCCCCCACCCTCCCCCAGATATCTTTCTGAAACACTGATTTTTTTTCTCTTTTGGGTATATACCTAGCACTGGAATTGTAGGATCATATGGAAGTACGATTTTTAATTTTTTGAGGAACCTCATACTGTTCTCCACAGTGTCTATACTAATTTACATCCCCATCGACAGTGTACAAGGTTCACCGTTCTCCACATTCTCACCAGTATTTGTTATTGCTTGTATTTGGAAATAAGCCATTTTAGCTGGGGTGAGATACCTTGTAGTTTTGATTTGCATCCTCTGATGGTCAATGTTTAGCAACTTTTCATATACCTGTTTGCCATTTGTATGTCTTCTTTTGAGAAATAACAATTCAGATCTTTTGTCCATTTTCAAATCAGTTTTAGTTTTACTGAGCTCCTTAGATAGTCTGGTTACTATTCTCTTGTCAATTGAATAATTTGCGAATAGTTTTGCCCGTTCTATAAGTTGTCTCTTCATTTTGTTGTTACCTTTGTTGTGCAAAAGCTATTTAACTTCATGTGATCCCATTTGTACAGTTTTGGTTGCCTGTTTTTGGGGGGCTTATTCAATAAATTATTGCCCAGACCAATGTCCTGGAGACTTTTCCCAGTGTTTTCTTTTCCATTTCTGTTTGATTTTGTATATAGAAGGAGACTGGGGTCTAGTTTCATTCTTCTGCATGTGAATATTCAGTTTTCCCTGCATCATTTATTGAAGAGAATGTCCATTCCCCAATGTGTGTTTTTTGCATCTTTCTCAAAAAAATGAGTTTACTCTAGTTGCCTGGATTTAATTCTGAGTTCTCTATTGTGCTCTACTGGTCTATGTGTCTGTTTTACGGCAGTAACAGGCTATTGTCATTACTGTAGCTCTGTAACGTAATTTGAAATCAAGTAATGAGATCCCTCTAGTTATGTTATTTTTGCTCAGGATGACTTCAGCTATTCTGGGTCTTTCTTGGTTCCATATACACATTTTAAGATTTTTTTTATATCCTATGGAGATTATCTTTGGTATTTTGATAGAGATTACATTGAATCTGTAGATTGCTTTGAGCAGTGCGGGCATTTTTAACAACATTGATACTTCCAATCCATGAACATAAAATATTTTCCATATTTTTGTGTGCTCTTAAATTTACTGCATTGGTGTTTTATAGCTTTAATTGGAGATATCCTTCACTTCTTTGGTAAAGTTTATTCCTAGGTATTTTATTTGTGGTTATTGTAAATGGGATTACTTTCATGATTGATTTCTCAGATTGTCTGCTGTTGATACATGGAAATGCTACGAGCATTTGTTTGTTTATTGAGCATCCTACAACTTTACTGAGGTTGTATATCAGTTATAATAGTTTTCCTGGAGAGTTTTTCAATTTTTCCAATATAAGGTCGTTATCATCCACAAACAAAGATAATTTGACTTCTTCCTTTCCAAATTGGATGTCCTTTTCTTTCTTCTCCTGTTTGATTGCTCTAACTAGAACTTCTACTACTACGTTAAGCAACAGTGATGAATGTGGCAATTCTTATCATGTTCCAGATCTTAGAGGAAAGTCTTTCAGTATGTCACCATTCAGTATGATAGAAGCTGTGGGTCTGTCATATCTGGCTTTTACTGTGTTGAGGTGTGTTCCTTCCATACCCAGTTTTTATGAGGGTTTTTATCATGAAAGATGTATTTTATGAAATGCCTTTTCAGCATCAACTAAAAGTATCACATGGTTTTTGTCCTTCATTCTGTTGATACATTAAATTTATTGATTTGCATATGTTGAACCATCCTTATATCCCTGGGACGAATCTTACTTGGTCATGACGAATGATCTTTTTAATACATTCTTGAATTCAGGTTGATAGTATTTGTTGAGGGTTTTTGCAATGCTAATCAGAGATACTGGCCTGCAGCTTTCCTTTTCTAATGTGTCTTTGTCTGGTTTTCATATCAGGGTAATGCTTGTTTTTTAGAATTCAATCAAAGGTATCCCCCTCCTATTTTTTTTTTTTTTTGGAATAATTTGAGTATGAAAGATATTAGTTCTTACTTAAATATTTGGTCAAATTCACCAATGAAGACATCCAGTCCCAGGCTTTTCTTTACGAGAGAGTTTTTATTAGTGACTTCCATCCAATTACTTGTCATTCTCTATTGAGGCTTTGGCTTTCTTCCTGGTTTAATCTTGGTAGTTTGTATATGTCTAGGAATATATCAACTTCTTCTAGGTTTTCCAATTTATTGGCATGCAGTTGATCATAGCAATCTCTAATAAACTATTATTAACAGTTTTAATGACTCTGCCATCTCTGATTTTGTTCATTTGAGTCTTCTAGTTTTTTCCTTTTCATATCTGTGTTTTAAAAGTGGTTGTAGGTATTAATTTTGATACTTTCACTTTTAGTCTATTCAAGAGATGAATAATCGATATACCAAATTACAGTGGTATAATATTCTTATTTGTCTGTGTACTTACTATTACCAGTGAGTTATTACCAATGATATGCTATGACCATACCTTCAGATGATTTCACATCGATTGTTAATGTTCTTGACATCCCTTTAGCATTTCTTGTAGGGTATATCCTTATGCCTTATTCTTTCTTACTACATTTTTTTTTCTCCAGTGACTCTATGTTTGTTTTCAAATGGCTTTGTCTTTTCAAGCTCACAAATTCTTTCTTCTGCTTGATCATTTCTGTTGCTGAGAGGCTGTGATGCAATCTTAAGGATGTCAATGAAAATTTTCAGATCCACAATTTCTGCTCTATTTTAAAAAATTATTTCAATTTTGTTTGGTGAGGTCATGTTTTCCTGGATCATGTTGATGCTTGTGGATATTTGTTTATATCTGGGTTTTGAATATTTAGGTATTTATTCCTGTCTTCACAGTCTTCGTTTGTCCCTTTCTTAGACAGTATTCCAAGTATTTAAAGGGAAGTAAGTACTGTGTTCTGTCTTTGCTCATTGTATCCATATCTTCATCAGAAGGCACCTGAAGCCCAGTAATGCTGTGACTCTTGCTGACTAGTAGAGGTAACACACTGGTGGGATTATGAGACCTGTAAGAATTCCCTGGATTACCAGGCAGAGAATTCTTGTTTCCTTCCCTTACTTTCCCTTAAACAAATGGAGTCTCTCTCTCTGTATTGAGATGCCTGGAGTTGAGAGAGGCATGAGGCAAACACTTTGTAGCCACTACCACTAGGATGGTGTTGGTCACACCCGAAGCCAGTACAGCGCTGAGTCTCACTCAGGGCCTGTGGTGACTACTGCCTGGCTACTTGATGTTTATTCAAGTCCCAAGAGCTCTTTAGTCAACAGGTGGTAAATCTTGCCCGGCTTGTATCTTTTCCTTCAGGACCATTGGCTCTCTCTGGCCCAGGATGAGTCTAAAAATACCATCCAGGAGCTAGGACCTAGAATTGGGAACTTTAGGAATATACTCTTATGCTTTACTTTGCTTTGGCTGAATTTGTACCCAAGTTGTAAGACAAAGCACTTTTTGTCTCTTTCCTCTCCCTGTCATCAAGCAGAAAGTCTCTCACTGTGGCCACCACAGCTCACAATGTGCTGGGTTATACTTAATGCTGGCACAGTTCTTGTCTCAAATGAGGCCCATGATGACTACTGCCTGGCTACTGCTGATGTTTATTTGGGGTCCAACGGCATTTTCAGTCAGCAGGTGACGAATCCTGCTAGAAATGGGTTTTCCCTTTCATGACAGCAGCTTTCCTTCTGGTTCAAGATGAGTCTAGAAATGCTCTTCAGTAACTAGGGCCTGGAACTAGGGCTTTAGATGTCTACTTGGTGCCTAATTTTGCTGTGGTTGAGTTTGTACCCAAGTTGCAAGACAAAAATTTATTTACTTTTCATTTCCCTTTGCTTAAGCAGAAGGAGTCTATGCCAGAGCTATGAGTTGTACTACCTGAAGTGGGTGTGTGTGATTCAAACACTCTTGGCTACCCAAGTGGTGTCTCACTGGGTCACATGCACCTCAAGTCCACGGGCTTCAAACCCAGCATAGCACCAGGACTTGCCCAGGACTTGCTGTTTTGGTGGCCTAGACTGACTTTCAAATTTAGGACCCAAGAGCACATTAGTCCATGGTGGTGGAGCTAGCATGAACCCAGGATCCAGATATTGAGATGGACAATTACTTGCTGGTTAGGGCCAGTCTAAGTGTCCCTTCTGTGGGTGCCAGCAGAATTCTGCCCTCTGTTTCTTTCTACTGCTCAAAGGTAGCACTGAGTTCCAATGCAAACTTCCACTATCACATCACTGCCCTTCCGTGAGACAGATTCTTTCTCTTCATATCACATGGTGCTACAGGGGACAAGGGAAGGGAGCTGTAAGCAATTCAAAAATGTCTATCCTATCCTCTTCTGTGCCTTTTCCTTGAAATAATATTAAAACTAGGTACTTTTATTGTTCACCTGAGATTTTGTTATCATAAGGTCCTTTTTGTGTAGATAGTTGTTCAATTTGGTGTTCTTCCAGGGGAGGCAATTGCTGGAGTGTTCTATTTTGCCATGTTATTCTGCCTTCTTCCCTAGGTTTTCTTCAGTATTTTAATAGTTTCAATTTTTTAAATTTAGTCTCTAATCCATCTTGAGTCATTTTTTATACAGTGAAGATCAGTATCCAGCTTCATTCTTTTGCATAAGACAATCCAATTTTCCTAGCATCATTTATGGAAAAGAATGTCCTTTACTCCAACATATGTTTCTGTCAGCTTTATCAAGATCAGTATATCTGTGTCTTTATTTCTGTGTTCGCTATTCTGTGCCATTGATATGTATCTATTTATATACCAGTATCATGCTATTTTGATTACTAAAGCCTTGTAATATAATTTGAAGTCAGGAAATGTGGTGCCTCTAACATTGTCTTTTTGCTCAGGTTTGCTTTGAATATTCAGGTTCTTTTTTGGTGTTGATATGAATCTTAGGATTTTTCTTTACCAATTCTGTGAAAAATCTTATTGGTATTTTGACACATATTGCATACAATCTTTAGAATGCTTTCAACAAAATGATTTAATGATATTAATTCTTGTGATCCATCGGCATGGATTGTTTTCCCATTTGTCACCTATAATTTTCTATCAGTTTTTGTAATTTTTCCCTGTAGAGGTTTTTCACATCCCTTGTTAAATTTATTCCTATGTATTTTTTGTAGGTATTGTAAATGCAATTGCTTTCTCTGATTTCCTTTCCAGCAAGATAATTATTGGTATATAGAAATGCTGATTTTTGTACATTATTTTTTTATTCTATAATTTTACTGAATTTATAATTTCTAAGAGTGTTTTGATGGAGTCTTCAGGTTTTTCTTGATACAAAATCATATCATCAGCAAACAGGGATAATTTAACTTCCTCATTTCCAAATAGAATGCTTTCTCCTCTTTCTGTGGCCTGATTGCTGAGGCTAGGGCTTTCAGTAATATGTTGAACAGGAGTAGTCAACGTGGGCATCCTTTTCTTATTCCAGGTTTTAGGGAGGATGCTCTTAATGTCTCCCCATTCAGTATGATGTTAGCTGTGGGTCTGTCATTTATGGCATTATTTTCAGGTATGTTTATTCTAGGTCTAGTTTGTTGAGGATTTTAATCACCAAGGAGTAATAAATTTTATTAATATTTCTGCATCTGTTTAGATGATCTTGTTTTTAGTCCCCTGTTTCTGTTAATGTGATGTGTCACATTTATTGATTTGAATATTTTGAATCATCCTTACATACCTGAAATAAGCACACTTGATTATATTGTATTATCTTTTTGCTATCCTACTCGATTTGGTTTGTGAATATTTCACTGAGGAGCTTTGCATCTAACTTAGGAATATTGGTCTGTAGATTTTTGTTTGTTGTCTTTTTGCTCACGTTTGCTTTGTTCTGGTCTCCTTGTGTGGTTTTAATATCAGGGTAATATTGATCTCATAAATATTGAGAATTCACTCCTTTTTCATTTTTTCCAACATTTTCAATAGTATGGGTATTATTTCTTTTTTGATATGTTGGATTGATGTGGCCATGAATCCATCTGGTCTCTGCTATTTTCTTTTTTTAATTTGTTGTTGTTCAGAGACTGTTTTTATTACTGATTCAATATTCAATGAGTCAATATTACTGACTCATTATTGGTCTGTTCAAGTTTTCTAATCCTTTCTGGTTCAATCTTGGGAGGCCATATATTTTTGGGAATTTATCCATTACCCCTAGATTTTGCAGTTTGTTAGCATATAGTTGTTTATATTAGTTTCCCATCATCTCTTTTGTATTTTTGTGGTATCAGTTGTAATGCCACGTTTTTCATTTCTGATTTTGTTTATTTGGGTTACTTCTGGGATAGCATAACTAGCAACTTACCAATTTACCTTTTTGAAGACAAACGTTTGATTGATCCTTTTTTTAATTCTATATTTCATTTAGTTCTACATTGATCTTTGTAATTTATTTTCTTCTACTAATTTTGGGTTTGGGTTTGATTTTCTAGTTCCTTGAGGCAAACTGACTAATTTGTAATCTTTCTAGTTTTTTTTATGTAGACACTTAATGCTATAAACTTTTCTCTTAGCACTGCTTTTGCTTTAATCATACAGGTTTTGGTATGTTTTGTTTCTTTTGTTTCAAAAAATTGTAATTTTGGTCTTAATGTTCTCATTGACTCAATGGTCATTCAGGAATATGTTGTATAAATCCAATGTATTTGTATAGTTTTACAGGTTGCTCTTGTTATTGGTTTCTTGTGTCATTCTACCATGGTCTAGAACCTTGACATGAGTTTGATTATTTTTTATTTGTTGAGGGTGTTTGGAGCCTAACATATAATCTATCTTGAAGAATGCCCCATGTTCTGTGCGACAGTCATCTACATACTGCAGTTGTTTGAAAGAATATTCTGTAAATACCTGTTAGGTCCACTTGGTCTAAAGTCTAATTTAGTAGCCATGCTTATTTATTGATTTTCTGTCTTAATTTTCTTTGGGCTATGAGTGTTATTGAAGGCCCTCACTATTATGGTATGGCTGTCTATCTCTCTGTTTAGGTCTAGTAATGTTTATGAATCTGGGTGTACCAGTACTCGGTGTGTATACACTTATGATTGTTACATCTTCTTGCTAAATTGATACCTTCATTATATAATGACATTCTTTGTCTTTCTTTTGTGTTTTGGACTTGAAGTTTATTTTATCTATGTATACCTATGCCTGCTCACTTTTAGTTTCCATCTTCATTATTATTATCCACTGCTTTACTTTCAGTCTATATGTATCTTTATGGATGAGTTTCTTGTATACAGTATAATGCGTGGATCATTTACTACCCAATCGTTATCTTTTATGTGGCACATATCATCCATTTACATTCTAAGTTAATATTGATATGTGATGTTTTGTTTCCATCATATTGTTTTCCATTTGTTTTTAGAAATTCTTTTTTTTCTGTCACTGTGATTTGATCGAATTTAGTAATACTGTTATGTGATTCCGTTCTCTTCATTCTTTGTGTAATTGAGTTACCAGTGAGTTTTATACTTTCATGTGTTTAGAATAGTAAATTCCATCCATTCAATTCCACATTTAGGACTTTCATGAACATTTATTGTAGGTCTGGTCTAGTGGAGATAAATTCCCTCAGCACTTACTTCTATGTGAAAGACTTTGTTTCCCTTTCATTTATGAATGTTAATTTTCCTGGATGTAGAATTCATGGCTGGCAAATTTTATTTTTCTTTCAGTACTTTGAAAATGTCTTCTCATTATTTTCTGGTATGTAAGATTTTTGCTATGAAGTTTGCTGTTAGTCTGATAGAGATTTATTTTATAGGTGACTGGAATCTCTGGCTACTTTTAAATTCACTTTGACTTTAGACAGTCTAATTATATCTAATATAATCTATCTGAAGAATGTCCCATGTTCTGGTGATATGAAGTTCTTTTTGCACTGTATTTTACTAAAGAATGCTAAGCATCCTGTATTCGAATGTCTATGTCTCTTCTTAGGTTTGGGCATTTTTGATCTAATATTTCATTAAATAGGTTTCTAAAGCTTTAGATGTCTCTTCACCCTCAGGAATATTAATAATTTATAAATCTTTTCACTTTATGTAGTCCCCAACATCTCAAACACTTTGTTAATTTTTTTTATTTTTGTCTGACTGGATTATTTTAAAAATATCTGTCTTCAACTTTTGAAATTATTGTTTGTTTGGTCTAGTTTATTTTTGAGGCTTTTGAATGTATCTTTTATTTCCTTCAATAAATTTTTCACTTCCAGAATTTCTTTTTAAAGGTATCTGTCTTCTTGGTAAATTTCTCAGTCATATTCTGAATTGCTTCCCAGGTTACTTGTATTGGTTTTCAGATTTATCTTGCTTTTCATTGAAAAGTCACATTTGAAATCAGTATTTTAAATTATCTCAGATTTCAAGGATTTCTTCTTGGGTAAAATATATTGCTAAATAATTATTGTGTTCCTTTAGGGCTGTGACATTATTTTGCTTTTTCATGTTTTCTCTGTCTTTATGTTGACTGGTGTAATAGTGACTCTATTTTTAAATTACTTTTGTCTGTTGAGACTTTTTCCTGAAGATTGAATGATGGTGTTGGTTGGGTGGGCCCTTCCTGTGCGTATTGGTATGAGTATTAGGAAAGCCTCTGTGTGGTTTTTTCAGTTTGTTAGGGGGTGGTTATTGGTGGATGCTGTGTTGAATTTGTGCTGGGGACTGCAATTTCATTTGGGCCTGTCTTCAGGTTTTAATGGTAGTGGGATAAGCATGGCTAATATTGTGCCCTGGGGTAGTGTATGCTGGTACCTGTGTTGGTGGCAATTCCTAGGCCTCTGGGTAGCTTTCTTGGATTCCAGTTTGGGAGTGGTTTTCTAGGCAGGTGGGTAGACTTGAAGTCCCCTGGGCCACTGACATTGCATAGGCAGTGGTGCTGATAGCTGTGGTAATATGCTCCTGTGGGTACCAAATGCTGTGTGTGCACTTTTGCTGGCCGTGGTTGCAATGGGCTTTGTGGGACAGTTTCCAGGCCAATAAGTGGCACTCTGCAGGTAGGAATGAGCTGAGGTGGTAGTGGCTTGGTGTTGATGTCCATCTTCAGACCTCCAGGAAGCATGCTCAGATGCCCTAGGTAGTGAATTAGATTGTGGGAACTCTCAGGACCCTGTATCCCACACTCTATCTCAGGGAGGGTGGGGCAAACTGGGTGAAACTGGACCTAACAAGCTTGCATGCACTAGCCATAATAGGAGGGAGCAGGGCAATATTCAGGCTCCTGGCAGAATGTTTAGGTTACAGTCAGTATTGTACCCTATAAAATGACTCCTGCCTCATTGCATGGTCTATTTCATAATCTTTTCCATTACTGGAACTCTTACAGTCATCTCTCTTGTATCTTTGGCCCGAGGATGTTCCTGCCACAGGGATGGTAGGGACAACTCCAGCAGCCACAGCCTTAGCCAGTACTTGAGAGACTTATACTCTTCTCATGCCCAAGTCCTAACAGGACTCACTTCTCTGTCTTGGCTGTTTTATCAGACTCAGAAGTTTGTGCCTAGCCTGCAACTCAGCCCCAGGCTATAGGAGCCCTTATCCAGATTATGATCAAGCCTCTGTGCCAACTGTCATCCTTCTCAAGTCCTCAGAGGTGCTGCCTTCTTCAAGCACCAGTAGCTGCATCACATGCCATGCGTTTTTCTTAGTCCTAATTGCAGGAGCTCACCACTTGCTCACACCTCAGCTCCACAAGCAGCAGCCCAAGTGTCCCTAATGTCTAGGACTGACTCTACTAGTCCCAGGACAGCACAAAGTCTTTTAAAAGCTAGGATTGAGAATGGCATCTTACTATAGCCTCTGAGGCTTTAGAAAAAGCATGGGACTCAGGGCTTATTCTCTTCCTGAAGCAGTTTCTCTCCATTGTGTCCTGGACACTTGCTAAGTTAGATTCTAGGACTTGAGAGATTCAAGGTCCTCTCTGGTGGTCTAGATTGTATGATTCCTGTGTGTGTATGGTGGGGGCAGGGGGTGGCTTGGGAGATTGTATTCAGATGGAATAGAAATGGTGAATCTTTCAATTACTTTTATCTGACATTATATTTGTTAGAAAACTCTTTATTGGAATACCAACCTCATTGCTTAAACACACAATCTTTAATTTAGCTCTGCAAATATTTTTGTAAAATTTAACTGTGTTTGACTTTACATTTATTATTTCCATGCACCTATTTAGCAGTTCATATGCGTAAGAATAAAAAATAGTTTTAGGTCATATCTCTACATGACACACAAAATATATCTACTTCATGTATTTTCTTAGCTGTAAAATTAGTTCCATCAATGAAAAGTGGTATATAGGACAGGATAAATGAATATAGATTTATTCTATAGAGTTGCCTCATACCTACTGATTTTCTCAGAATCAAAGGGTTGAACCCTATAAAATGAACCCCCCCCCATTTCAGGGCCTATTTCATAATCTTCTCCATTTCTGAAACTCTTAGAGTCATCTATTTCATATCTTGGGTCCAATTCCATTCAAATAAAGTAAATTGCCCTGTAAGACCATTGTTTAAAGTGCTGTTCATATTCTTCCTTCAGTGAAATAACTACAAAGAAAATAATTAGTGACATCATTTTTTTTAGACGGAGTCTTGCTCCATCACTCAGGCTGAAATGCAGTGGTGCGATCTTGGCTCACTGCAACTTCTGCCTCGTGTGTTCAAGCAATTCTGCTGTCTCAGCCTCCCAACTAGTTGGGACTACAGGTGCGTATCACCACACCCAGCTAATTTTTGTATTTTTAGTAGAGATGGGGTTTTGCCATGTTGGTCAGGCTGGTCTCGAACTCCTGACCTCAAATGATTCACCCGTCTTAGCCTCCCAAAGTGCTGGGATTACAGGCGTGAGCCACCATGCCCAGCCTGTGATGCTCATTTTTCAATGTTAACTGTGTATAAATTTTAAATCAGCTATTTTATTGAAATTGTCTGTTTTTCTGCAAACCATAGATACATATATACCTGAAGCTGACACAGGGTGTTGTTAGAGTATCTTCCCATACATTTATTTCCCCTAAGAGCAAATAGCTGTCTGGTTTATCCGGGGAATGGACACACTTTATATAGCTGCTACTCATTTAGACTAAAGCAAGGTCAAAGCCCTAGTTCAGGAACTGATATAATTTAAATATCTGAAACCATATTTTTAAATTCCTGAAGGTCTAATCTCATATTGAATTAATCCCTAGAGTCATTATTCTGTTTTCTATCATTTTTCCCTAGATGCTGTGTGCTCTTTTAAATATGCTTCTTTTTCATCTGTATCTTTTCTTTATTGATACATAATAGTTTTACATATTTTAGTGGTATATGTGGTATCTTGATACATACATACAATCACTGAACCAGGAGAATTAAAATGTCACCCCGAGCATTCACGTTTTCTTTTGTTGGGAACATGACTATTCCTCTTATCCAGCAAATTTCAACTATACAACGAATTACTGCTAACTATAGTTGCCCTACTATATAATCAACATTAGATCTTATTCCTTCTAATAGTATTTTTGTATCCTTTAATGAATCTCCTCTCCCTCCTTCCTCTTTGCTTCCGGTTATCACAATTCAACCCTCTAATTACTTGAGATCCACTCCTACATATAAGTTAGCACATGTGGTACTTGTTTTTCTGTGCTTGGCTTATTTCACTTAACCTCCAGTTCTATCCATGTTGCTGCAAATGACAGGATTTCATTCTTTTTAAAGTTGAATTTCACTAGATATGTGTACCACATTTTGTTTATCCACTCATCCACTGGTAAACACAGGTTGGTTCTATATCTTAGCTATCATGAGTATTGCTGCAATAAACATGGGAGTGCAGGTATTTCTCTGATATATGGATGGATATATATATATATATATATGTACGTATATTTCCATTTTTTGGACAAATGCTCAGCAATGGGATTAGTGGATTATATGGTAGTTTTATTTTTAATTCTTTGAGGAACATCCATATTATCATCCTTATCTGGATCTTTTGAGCATAAGCGTTTCCTCTTCATAAAGTACTATGTCTCTAAAACACATTATGAGAACATTTCAGGTGTATCAATTAATCAGTTAGAACTTTTAAAAAATGTACGTATTATATATGAATGGTTTCTATACTGGTATTGAAAAATCAGGAATTAGAAAACAGGAGGTTTAATGTCCATATGACGAATATCTATACAGATCTTACTTTTCTGCTATCTTCTACAAATTTTATGGTCCATCCTTTTTTGCAATTAATGTTTGCTTATGGTCTGAGGAAATGGTCCACTGTCATGTCTTTCATGTGAATATCTAGTATTTCAGTAGGTGATGTTGAAAATGCTTTTCTTTCTCCATTAAAGTATCTGATTTGACTGATATGTTAAAAAATTGACTATATATCTATCTGTTCTTAGACTTACTATTGTGTTCTCTTGGCCTGTGTCTTTATTTCTGTACCAATGCCATTTCACCTTCATCACAGTCACCTTATAATAAATATTAAACGTATCCTCAAATTTATCCCTTTTCAAGGTTTTTTGACTAGTCTAGGTTCCTTTCCTTTCTGTACATATTATAAAATGAATTTGATAATTTGTGTAAAAAAATGCCTGCTGGGATTTTGACGGGAAACACATGGAATCTATTGATCAATTTGGAAAAAACTGGTCATCAAGAAAGCTTGTTTTGAGGTTTTAGCTACTTATACACCCTTGACTGAAGAACAGTTATCGTCTATTGGAGAAGTTCATCCTGTTCAACCAAGCATGTAGCTTCAGGAAGGACATACATAGAGTGATGAGGGAGTAAGGGGATGATGGCATAGTTAGCCAGATTAGTCTAATTAATTTTGACAATCAATGGAGTGACTGATGTCACAGCCAGATCACCCTCACATCTCAACCAAGAATGATCATCTTAACAATATTGAGTTTTCCAATCCTTGAATATGGTAGAGACCATTTAAAAAATAATAGACCACACTCATTTTGTACACTGAAGAGATAATGTTTAAAAAGAAAATTATTTAAATTTGTGTTCCTTAAATGTCCAATATTCTCAAGTGATAAATTATCTATATTAGTTCTCAAACTGAAGAGTGTCCAAGCAATCAAAGTACCAAGCATTAAGAAAAACAATAAATGCTTGTCTCTGTGAAATGTTTTCTACTCATTTCCTCCATATGTTTGTTATCCTTCTTCACATGGTTACCTCCTACTCATCCTTTTATATGCATTTCTCTGTTTTCTCCTCCATGGAGTTCCCCCTTCCTCTCAGGCTCCTCAGTCAGGTACTATCCTCATGCTAGTATCTCCATTTCTGTGTCTATTTTCCTACTCCTTGGAATGATCAGAAGTTGCTCCGTTGACACACATAGCAAGCCTCAAGTGCTGGCAAATTATCTCTCTGAGCAACCTCAATTAATGTTTCTTGAAAGTTCCTTCACAGTTCCAATGCAAAGATTCTGAGACAGATCTTATACCTTTGGTGGGGTTTAAAACATGACTAATTTGCATTCAACTACTGTGATATCTTACTTATTACCATATCCTTATCTTCCTTCATTCTCTGTACCCATTCTCCAGTTAGTGTTCTTTGTGCCTTCCAAATAAGTATACACACTCAGATTTTTATTTATCTTAATATTTTATATATATTTTTATAAGCTAATCAGTTTGAAAGCCAATAAATACCATCTGATAATGTTGGACACTTGAGGAACATAGATTTAAATAATTTAATAATGATTACAATGTTAAAATTAAAATTAAAGAAAATAATTTTTTAAATTAATATATATGCCCATGAGCTAGACAAAAATTTCTTAGATACAAATTTATTAAAAGTACAGAGTATTTTTTAAATGACAGATTGAACTTGTTCAAAATTGAAAACTACTGTTTGTCAAAAGACACCATTACAAAAATTAAAAGATGACATCAGAAAAAGGTAGAGTAAGTAAATAAAAATTTTGGCCCTCCATGAAGGCAACAACAACAAAATCTAGGAAAGAACTGTCTGATTAAATATTTTCAAACTTTATAAATTAATTAAACTATTACAGCAATCTGGGGAATAGTTATTCAAGAAAGAAGGCTTATTTTTGGTAATCACAGCTTTTTTTTCTCTTTTCTTTTTTTCTTTCTTGAGACAGGGTCTCAACACTATTTTGCCTAGGCTGGTATCAAATGCCAGAGTTCAAGAATTCCTCCTGTCTCAGACTTACAAAAGTAGAAGAAATTAAAGGAATATGCCACCACATAGATAACATTTTGTGATGTTTTATGTTATACCATTCCCATTATCCATATCCACTTGCCAGCTGAGCAGAAAGACCAGTGCACATTTTTGGTACCAAAGAGATAAGAACAGACCACATTCACAAAAATCAGAACTCACTGCACGTTCTGACATTTCTGGGGATTCTTCGGAAGAGCTCAAATGCTTGTCTTTATTTTTACTAAGTCAGAACTGGCCTAGTCTAATGCTGCATCCCAGAGTTTATTGGTCAAACGTATGTATAGGCTAATGTCTTAGGTTGCTGCTGCCTGAGGCAATTGATAATAGTTGGTGCAAACAATAGACAAAACAAAAATCTTGGGGAGGAAAGGCTGGTAAAACAATAACCTGTAAAGGCTTGAAACGCTGCAGTATACTTTGGATAATCTAGAAGTCAATGTGTATGCTCAGGGCTGTGTATGCTCACAAAATACCTAAGAAGGTAATAAGCTCTAATTTACTACTTAACTTGAAGCTATGTAAAAGTATGAAGTGACCGCAAATTGAGTTATAAATTATTAATTTGAGTTTTAAAGGCATGACGAAAAACAGTTACAAAGCTTGAAACTAAGACTACGGTTTTGCTTCTTTGTATGTTAATTAGAGATATTTATGGAAGTCTTTTCTCTACTATTAGCTGGAGTGATAGAACAAAAGAAAACCATAGCAATGAACTAAACATCAACAACAAAAAACTGTCTAGAGAAATAAAGTATGAAAAGGATGGCTTGCCAATTTGAGAAAACAATTAATAGCAATAAAACATAAATAAAATAGATATATGGAGTTCAAAAGCAGTGACTAAAAGGAAAAATTCACTAGAGGAGCTCAAAAGAAGATTTGAGCAAGCCGAACAAAGATTCAATTGAATTGAAGACACATAAACTAAAATTAGCCAATCTGAGTAACAGAAATATTAAAAAGAATGAAAAAAGAACACAGCCTGAGACCTGTGGGATAACATCAAGTAGAGGAACATACACATAATAAATGCCTAGAAGAACAAGAGAAACAGAAAGAGACAGAAATAATATATTAAAAAATAGAGTGGCTCCCCAATTAGATGAAAATCATTAATCTACACATAGCAGATCAATAAATGCTAGGAATGATTAATTCAATGACATCTATATTGAAACACATTATATATTAAAAAAAGCAGAAAGAGTAACATAAAGGCAGCAAGAAGGAGTACCTCATCATGTCCAAGGAATCATCAATAAGAGTAAAGCTTATTATTATCAGAAATAATAATTGCCTGAAGACAGTGGAATGACATATTCCAAGTGCTGAAGAAAATCCTCTATCCAATAATTATATATTTGTCATAAATTTTCTTATAAATTAAGGATAAATTAAAACATTCTAAGAGAAACAAAAACAGATTGTTCATTCCTAGCAGTGATGTTTACAAGTAAATGTTAAAAAAAAAAAAAAAAAGTTTCAGATTGGAATAACGAATACCAGAAAAAACTTGTAATCCACATGAAGAAGGTAAGATACCAACAAAGATGACTACATACTGAAAACATAATAGTATTAATGTAGTTTGGGTTTTAAATCCTTTTATTCCTACATGATTTAAAATATAATACATAAAAAACTATAAGTTTATTTTGGTAGGGGTACAGTGCATATAAATTAAATTTTTCCTAATAACCACATAAGTGAGGGGCAGAGGTATATGGAAGCACTTTCGGATACTATTAAAAATCAGTTGGTATCAATGCAAATAAGATTGCTACAAAGTCAAAATAGTAATTTCCAGGGAAACCACTCAGTAAGTATTTTTAAGAATAATATAGGGGGTGGATCCAAGATGGCCGATTAGGAGCAGCTGAGGATTGCAGCTCCCAGTGAAAGCGCGGAGGGTGAGTGGACGCCGCATTGCCAGACACACTTTTATTGCCCACAGACCAGGAGATTCCCAGGGGAGGAGCCCCCACGGGTCGCCAGCGTGGCTGGTTCTTGGCTCGGCGCAGCAAGTTTTTGCCGGCGCGACTTGTTTTTGCCGGCGCTGCTGGCTTTGGGCGGCGTCCCGGCGTAGCGGTTCCCCATAACAAAATACGTGGGTCCGGGTGCCATCTTAGCTGGCAATTGCAGCTCTGGGAAGGCAGAGCCACCCATTCATCTGATTAAAAAAGGGGACTTAAACAGGCAGCCAGGCCGGGAGATTTCCCAGGAAAAAAAAACGGCCACGAATCTCTGCGCCCGCGGTTTCAGCCGGCGCAGTGGGTCGCCGCACGGGAAAATCACACAGATCCCGGTGCCTTTTCAACAGGTGACTGCAACACCTGGGAGACTTGAGGCCGGGAGCCAGGTGATCAGGCTCGGCTGGTCCCACCCCCTACAAAAACAGCCATCGGAAACGCTCTGGATCCAGAGTTTCACAGCAAGCACAGCTGAGCCCGGGACGGCCCAGCTCTGTGGGGGAGGGGCGTCCGCCATTACTGAGGCAGTCTGCCGCTACAGAGGTAGTTTGCCATTGCTGAGGCAGTCTCCCACTACACCGGTATAAACAGGACTGCAGGGAAGTTCATACGGCAGCTGGGTGGAGCCCACAGCAGCTCAGCAAAGCCTCTGTAGGCAACAGTGACTAGGCTGCCTCATCGCTGGGCAAGGCAGCCCTGAGAAAAAGGCAGCAGCACCAGGGAAACTCATAAATAAAGCCCTAACCCCCCCGGGACAGAGCACCTGGGGAAAAAAGAGGTTTATGAGTCTCTGCTGCAGCAGACTTAAACGTACCTGCCCAGCAACTCTGAATGAACAACGGAGCTCACAGCTCAGCACTTGAGCTCCTATAAAGGAAACTCTGTCTCCTCAAGCAGCTCCCTGATCCCCCACATATCCAACGAGTCACCTCACAAAGGAGTGCTCAGACGGACATCTGGCGGGTATTCTTCTGGGACAAAGATAGCAGAAGAAGAGACTGGCAGCAACCCTTACTGTTCTGCAGCTGCTGCAGGTGATCCCCCCAGGCAAGCAGGGCCGGGAGAGGACCTCAGCAGTCCTACAGCAGAGGGGCCAGACTGTTAGAAGGAAAACTAAGAAACAGAAATAAATAACTTCATCATCAACAAACGGGACGTCCACTGAGAGACCCCATCTGAAAATCACCAACCACAAAGACCACACATAGATAAATCCACAAAGATGGAAGAAACCAGCGCAAAAGGAGGTAAACACACGAAACCAGAACGCCTCTCCTCCTACAAGGGATCACAACTCCTCACCAGCAAGGGAACAAGGCTGGATGGACAATGAGTGTGATGAAATGACTGAATCAAGCTTCAGAAGGTGGGTAGTAAGAAACTTCTGTGAGCTAAAGAAGATGTTCTAACCCAATGCAAACAAACTAACAACCTTGAAAAAAGATTTGACGAAATGCTAATGAGAATAACCAACTTAGAGAGGAATGTAAGTGAATTGATGGAGCCTAAAAACACAACACAAGAACTTTGCGAAGCCTACACAAGTTTCAACAGCCGAATTGACCAAGCAGAAGAAAGGATATCAGAGGTCGAAGATCAACTCAATGAAATAAAACGAGAAGGAAAGAGTAGAGAAAAAAGGGTAAAAAGGAATGAACAAAGTCTCCAAGAAATATGGGACTATGTGAAAGACCTAACCTACGTTTGATAGGTGTACCTGAATGTGAAGGAGAGAATGAATCCAACCTGGAAAATACTCTTCAGGATATTATCCAGGAGAACTTCCCCCAACATAGGAAGGCAGGCCAATATTCAAGTCCAGGAAATACAGAGAACACCACAAAGATATTCCTCAAGAAGAGCAACCCCAAGGCACATAATCGTCAGATTCACCAGGGTTGAAATGAAGGAGAAAATGCTAAGGGCAGCCAGAGAGAAAGGTCGGGTTACCCACAAAGGGAAGCCCATCAGACTCACAGCAGATCTCCTCAGCAGAAACCCTACAAGCCAGAAGAGAGTGGGGCCAATATTCACACTCCTTAAAGAAAATAACTTTCAACCCAGAATTTCATATCCAGCCAAACTGAGCTTCATAAGTGAAGGAAAAATAAAATCCTTTGTGAACAAGCAAGTACTCAGAGATTTCATCACCACCAGGCCTGCTTTACAGGAGCTCCTGAAAGAGGCACTAAACATAGAAAGGAACAACCAGTACCAGCCACTCCAAAAACATACCAAACAGTAAAGACCATCAACACAATGAAGAAACTGCATCAACTAACGGGCAAAACAGCCACCTAGCATCAAAATGGCAGGATCAAATTCACACATAACAATATTAACCCTAAATGTAAATGGGCTAAATGCCCCCAATTAAAAGACATAGACTGGCAAACTGGATAAAAAGCCAAAACCCGTCTGTGTGCTGTATCCAGGAAACCCATCTCACATGCAGAGATACACAAAGGCTCAAAATAAAGGGATGGGGAAGATTTACCAAGCAAATGGAGAGCAAAAAAAGTAGGAGTTGCAATTCTCATCTCTGATAAAATAGACTTTAAACCAACAAAGATCAAAAAGAGACAAAGAAGGACATTACATAATGGTAAAAGGATCAATGCAACAAGAAGAGCTAACGATCCTAAATATATACGCACCCAATACAGGAGCACCCAGATACATAAGGCAAGTTCTCAATGACTTACAAAGAGACTTAGATTCCCACACAATAATAGTGGGAGACTTGAACACCCCGTTGTCAATGTTAGACAGATCAACAAGACAGAAAATTAACAAGGATATCCAGGACTTGAACTCACACCTGGATCAAGCAAACCTAATAGACATTTACAGAACTCTCCACCCCAAATCCACAGAATATACATTCTTCTCAGCACCACATCACACCTACTCTAAAATTGACCACATAATTGGAAGTAAATCACTCCTCAGCAAATGCAAAAGAACAGAAATCATAAAAAACAGTCTCTCAGACCACAGTGCAATCAAGTTAGAACTCAGAATTCAGAAACTAACTCAGAACCACACAGCTTCATGGAAACTGAACAACTGGCTCTTGAATGTTGACTGGATAAACAATGAAATGAAGGCAGAAATAAAGATGTTCTTTGAAACCAACGAGAACGAAGACACAACATACCAGAATCTCTGGGACACATTTAAAGCAGTCTCTAGAGGAAAGTATATAGCAATAAATGCCCACATGAGAAGCAAGGAGAGATCAAAAATTGACACCCTATCATCAAAATTGAAAGAGCTAGAGGAGCAAGATCAAAAACTCAAAACCTAGCAGAAGACAAGAAATAACTAAGATCAGAGCAGAACTGAAGGAGATAGAGACACCAAAAACTCTTCAAAAAATCAACAAATCCAGGAGCTGGTTTTTTGAAAAGGTCAACAAAATAGACAGACCACTAGCCAGATTAATAAAAAGAAAAGAGAAAATAATCAAATAAATGCAATAAAAAACAATAAAGGGGATATCACCACAGATTCCACAGAAATTCAAACCATCATCAGAGATTATTACAAACAACTCTATGCACATAAACTAGTAAACCTGGAAGAAATGGATAAATTCCTGGACACATGCATCCTCCCAAGCCTAAACCAGGAAGAAGTCGAAACCCTGAATAGACCAATAACAAGGTCTGAAGTTGAGGCAGCAATTAAGAGCCTACCACCCAAAAAAAGCCCAGGTCCAGATGGGTTCACAGCCGAATTCTACCAGACATACAAAGAGGAGCTGGTACCATTCCTTCTGAAACTATTCCAAACAATCCAAAGAGAGGGAATCCTTCCTAAATCATTTTATGAGACCAACATCATCCTGATACCAAAACCTGGCAGAGACTCAGCAAGAAAAGAAAACTTCAGGCCAATATCCATGATGAACATAGATGCAAAAATCTTCAATAAAATACTGGCAAACCCATTGCAACAGCACATCAAAAAGCTTATCCACCATGATCAAGTAGGCTTCATCCCCGGGGATGCAAGGCTGGTTCAACATACGCAAATCTATAAACATAATCCACCACATAAACAGAACCAAAGACAAAAACCACATGATAATCTCAATTGATGCAGAGAAGGCCTTTGACAAAATTCAACAGCCCTTTATGCTAAAAACTCTCAATAAACTAGGTATTGATGGAACGTATCTCAAAACGATAAAAGCTATTTACGACAAACCAACAGCCAATATCATACTGAATGGGCAAAAACTAGAAGCATTCCCTTTGAAATCTGGCACTAGACAAGGATGTCCTCTCACCACTCTTATTCAATATAGTACTAGAAGTTCTAGCCAGAGCAATCAGGCAAGAAAAAGAAATAAAGGGTATTCAAATAGGAAAGGAGGAAGTCAAATTGTCTCTATTTGCAGACGACATGATTGTATATCTAGAAGACCCCATCGTCTCAGCCCAAAATCTCCTGAAACTGATAAGCAACTTCAGCAAAGTCTCAGGATATAAAATCAATGTGCAAAAATCACAAGCATTCCTATACACCAATAACAGACTTCAAGACAGCCAAATCAAGAACCAACTGCCATTCACAATTGCTACAAAGAGAATAAAATACCTAGGAATACAACTAACAAGGAACGTAAAGGACCTCTTCAAGGAGAACTACAAACCACTGCTCAATGAAATAAGAGAGGACACAAACAGATGGAGAAATATTCCATGTTCATGGCTAGGAAGAATCAATATTGTCAAAATGGCCATACTGCCCAAAGTAATTTACAGATTCAACGCTATCCCTATCAAGCTACCAATGACCTTCTTTGAAGAACTGGAAAAAACCACCTTAAACTTCATATGGAACCAAAAGAGAGCCCGCATAGCCAAGTCAATTCTAAGCAAAAAGAACAAAGCTGGAGGCATCACACTCCCGCACTTCAAATTATACTACAAAGCTACAGTAATCAAAACAGCATGGTACTGGTACCAAAACAGAGATATAGACCAATGGAACAGGACAGAGACCTCCCACGCAACACAACACATCTACAACCACCTGATCTTTGACAAACCTGACAAAAACAAACAATGTGGAAGCGAGTCCCCTGTTTAATAAATGGTGTTGGGAAAACTGGCTAGTCATGTGCAGAAAGCAGAAGCTGGACCCCTTCCTGACACCTTACACTAAAATTAACTCCAGATGGATTAAGACTTAAACATAAGACCTAACACCATAAAAACCCTAGAAGAAAATCTAGGCAAAACCATTCAGGACATAGGTGTAGGCAAGGACTTCATGACCAAAACACCAAAGCAGTGGCAACAAAAGCCAAAATAGACAAATGGGACCTAATCAAACTCTCATAGCTTCTGCACAGCAAAAGAAACAGTCATTAGAGTGAATCGGCAACCAACAGAATGGGAAAAAATTTTTGCAGTCTACCCATCTGACAAAGGGCTGATAACCAGAATCTACAAAGAACTGAAACACATTTACAAGAAAAAACAAACAAGCCCATTCAAAAGTGGGCGAAGGATATGAACAGACACTTTACAAAAGAAGACATACATGAAGCCAACAAACATATGAAAAAATGCTCATCATCACTGGTCATTAGAGAAATGCAAATCAAAACTACATTGAGATACCATCTCACGCCAGTTAGAATGGCGATCATTAAAAAAATCTGGAGACAACAGATGCTGGAGAGGATGTGGAGAAATAGGAACGTCTTACACAGTTGGTGGGAGTGTAAATTAGTTCAACCATTGTGGAAGACGGTGTGGCGATTCCTCAAGGACCTAGAAATAGAAATTCCATTTGATCCAGCAATCCCATTACTGGGTATATATCCAAAAGACTATAAATCGTTCTACTATAAGGACACATGCACACGAATGTTCATTGCAGCACAGTTTACAATAGCAAAGACCTGGAACCAACCCAAATGCCCATCGATGATAGACTGGACAGGGAAAATGTGGCACATATACACCATGGAATATTATGCAGCCATCAAAAACGATGAGTTCGTGTCCTTTGTAGGGACATGGATGAACCTGGAAACCATCATTCTCAGCAAACTGACACAAGAACAGAAAATCAAACACCGCATGTTCTCACTCATAGGTGGGTGTTGAACAATGCGAACACATGGACACAGGGAGGGGAGTATCACACACTGGGGTCTGTCGGGGGAAAAAGGGGAGGGATAGTGGGGGGTGGGGAGTTGGGGAGGGATAGCATGGGGAGAAATGCCAGATATAGGTGATGGGGGAGGAAGGCAGCAAATCACACTGCCATGTGTGTACCTATGCAACAATCTTCCATGTTCTTCACATGTACCCCCAAACCTAAAATGCAATAAAAAAAAAAAGAATAATATAGTAAAAGAAACAAGAAGAAAATCAAAATGATATAGGAGAAAATATTAGTGTAACATAAAAGGGGGCAGTAATGAAAGAATTGAGGAATAAACAATCTAAGACATACATAAAACAAATAGTAAAATGACTGACCTCTTATTAACATTAGTTACATTAAATATAAATGAATAAAATTATCCAATTAAAAGTAGTGTCAGGCAGAATGGGCTAAAAAAGATAAAAACAATTGCTCTGTACAAGACAGTCACTTTAGATGCAAATATACAAGCAATTCAAAAGTAAAAATATACAAAAATATATTCTAAGTAATATCTGTTTAGTAAACCTGAAAATGAAACTAGAGTGACTATACAAATATTAGACAGAATAAACTTTAAGACAAATTATTACTTGAGACAAAGAATGTTACATAATTAGAAATACATAATTCATTAGGAAGATATAATTATAAATGCATATGCACCTAGCAATAAAGTCTCAAAATACATGAAGACAAAACTGACAGAATTTAAGTAAGAAACAATTCAACTAACATTATTAAGGACTTCAATACCCCACATTCAACAACGAATAGAAAAACTAGACAGATCATTAAATAAACATAAGATTTAAAGAACATTATATAACAAATATGCCTATAGCTAACTGGTATCTGTATATCATTCAATCCAAAAAGAACATATTTGGAAAATTCATAAATATGTTTTAACTAAAACAATCTATTCCCAATTAATAAGACAGTGAAGAAATTACAAGGGAAATTAGAAGACACTCTGAAAAGAATAAAAACCAAGACTAAAATACAACATACACATCAAATTTTGGAGATGTAGGAAAGCAGTGCTCAAGTAAATTTCTTAGCTGGAAATGCTTTTATTTAAAAAGAATAAAGATTTCAAAATCAATACCTAACTTTACACCTGACAAAACTAGAAAAAAGAGCAAAGTTAACCCCAACTAAAGAAAAGAAATATATAATAAAGGTTAGATCACAAATAAATGATACAGCTAACTAAAAAATAATAAATATGATTACAAAAACCAATAGTTGGTTCTTGGAAAGGTAAACAAAAATTGACAAAACTTCAGCTATTCTGAGCAATAAATCAAAGAGAGAGAGAGAAGGAGGAGGAGGAGAAGGAGGAGGAGGAGGAAGAGGAGAAAGAGGAGGGGGAGGGGAAAGAGGAGGGGAGGGGGGAAGAGGAGGGGAAGGGGAAGAGGAGGGGGAGGAGGCAGAAGGCAGAAAGGGAGGAAAGGAGGAAGGGAGGCAGGGAGGGAGGGAAGGGAGAGAGAGATGGAGCAGGGAGGAGAGAGGAGGGAGTAGGAGAAGGAGGCGGCCACAGCAAAAGGAAGATGGAAAAGGAAGAGGAAGGAAGCAGGGAGGAAGTGGATAATCTATGCTTGGCAGCAGACAAAGAGAGAGAAGAGACAGACAAGATACAAGTTTTTAAAGTCAGGAATAAAATAGGAACATTACCATCTACCTTATGAAAGTATTAATAAATATGCACTTAATATATGATCCAGCAATTTGAATTTGGGGTATGAATCCAAAGAAAATAAATATGAATTTCCACATAAAATCTTATAAGCTAATAGAGTTTGAATATTCATAATCTGAAAATCCAAAATCTGAAATGCTTTGAAAATCAAAATTTTTAAGGCGCTGATGTGATGCTCAAAGATTGGAGCATTTTAGATTTCAAATATTTGGATTGGGAAGGCTCAACCAATATGTTTAAAATGCAGATTTTATAAAAATCTGAAATCTGAAACACTTCTGTTCCCAAGAATCTTGGATGAAGAATACTTATCCTTTATTTATAGCAGCTTAATTAATAATAGCTGAATATATGAACTATCCCAAAGCTCCACTAGCTTTTAAAGGGATAATGTGTTAAATCAGTAGAATAGCAATGATGGAAGAAAACTCAAAAACATTATGTTAAACGAAAGAGACCAGATACAGAAAGTAACATACATAATTTCATTTAAATTATATCCTAAATAAGTAAAATCATTAGTGGCAGAAAGACCAGAAGTTGGTTGCGTCAAGAGGTGGATGTTGACTGTGAAAGCAGAAAGTGGGATGAGGAAATTTTCTAAATCATTATTATGGTGATAACATCATGTCCTTATACATAAAAAACTCATTGATATGCACTCAAAATTCATGAATTTTAAAACTATAACCCACTCTAATCTTAGCACTTTGGGAGGCCAAGGCGGCAGATGGCCTGAGCTCAGGAGGTCGAGACCAGCCTGGGCAACATGGTGAAACCCTGTTTTTACTAAAAATACAAAAGAAAAAATATTAGCTGGTTGTGGTACATGCCTGTAGTTTCATTTACTCAGGGGGCCAGAGGCAGGAAAATCACTTGAATCCAGGAGGCAGAGGTTGCAGTGAGCTGAGATTGTGCCACTGAACTCCAGCCTGGGCAATAGGACTAGACACTGTCTGCCAAAAACAAAACAAAACAAAACAAAAAAAACTATACCTCAATAAAATTGTTAAAAATATCACTTATAAATTATCCCATCACAGTAGATATTCACTTTGACAATGTGAGTTGCCACTCTTTTAATTAAGACATGGATTTCATTTCCCCACAACTTGGTTTTGGGCTGGAACACATAATTTGCTTTGGCCAGAGATACAATAACAAATGATACATATTCGGATACCTAAAGAGTTCTTCATTTGGAATTGACCTCAACTTACTGCTAAGACCATGAAACTATCATGTGATGGAGCTGGAGCCCAGGCAAACTTACTGAGTGGTAAAATCATCACCCCAGCTGATACGAGAGTCCTACATTCTTGTTAATAGATTCCCCAGCCCCAAAATGAGCCAAGTTAAATAGAAATGATCACTCAGCCAATTCACATAACCTCAGAAACAGCAAATCTTGGTGTTTTAAACCACTAAGTGTTGGGGTGGTTCTTTATAGAATAAAAGCTAACTGGCAGAGTGAACAAGATATTTCAGTAGAATTCATATTTCTAGGGATTACCTAGTATCAAGTAACTGGCAGGTAGAAAAATATTATATACTATATATGAAATGTATTATAATTCACCAATATTTCCATAACACTGTCCTATCTCTGGACTAAGGCATTGGAAGCATCAATGCCTTTTATTAGTCTGCTTTCACATTGCTGATAAAGACATAACTGAGACTGAGTAATTTATTTTTTCAAAATGATTCAATGCACTCACAGCTCTGTGCAGCTGGGGAGGACTCCCAATCATGATGAAAGACAAAAAGCATGTCTTACATGGCAGCAGACAAGAGAAAGTGAGAGCCAAGTGAAAAGGGAAACCCCTTACAAAACCATAAGATTTTGTGAGACTTATTCATGAACACAAGACCAGTATAGGGGAACTGCTCCCCGATTCAATTACCTCCCACCAGTTCCCTCCCACAGTATGTGGGAATTATAGGAGCT
Organism: Ateles fusciceps; assembly: GCA_036589455.1. Classification (NCBI taxonomy): domain Eukaryota; kingdom Metazoa; phylum Chordata; class Mammalia; order Primates; family Atelidae; genus Ateles; species Ateles fusciceps. The sequence goes on along the minus strand of JAZHEH010000080.1, from coordinate 90,730 downwards.
ACTACTCAAGATGAGAATTTTTGTGGAGACATAGCCAAACCATATCATTTTACTCCTGGCCCCTCCCAAATCTCATGTCCTCACATTTCCAAACCAATCATTCCTTTCCCACAGTTCTTCAAAGTCTTAACTCATTTCAGCATTAACTCAAAAGGTCCACAGTCCAAAGTCTTATCTGAGACAAGGCAAGTCTCTTGTGCCTATAAGCCCGTAAAATCAAAAACAAGTTACTTACTTCCTAGATGCAATGTAGGTACTGGCAGTGGATAAATACTCCCATTCCAAGTGGGAGAAATTGGCCAAATCAAAGAAGCTAAAGGACCCATGCATGTGGAAATACAGCAGGGCACTCAAATCCTAAAGCTCTAAAATGATCTCCTTTGATTCCATGCCTCACTTCCAGGTCATACTGATGTAAGAAGTTGGCTCCCATGGCCTTGGGCAGCTCCACCCCTGTGGCTTTTGAGGGTACAGCCCTACTCCTGGCTGCTTTCATGGGCTCGCATTGAGTGTCTGCAGCTTTTCCAGGTGCAGAGTGCAAGCTGCCAGTGAATCTGCAATTCTGGAGTCTGGAAGATAGTGGCCATCTTCTCAAAACTCCACTAGGCAGTGCACCAGTACGGACCCTGTGCAGGGGCTTCAACCCCACATTTCCCTTCTGCATTGCCCTACTAGGGGTTCTCCATGAAGGCCCTGTACCTGTAGCAGACTTATTCCTGAAAATCCAGGCATTTTAATATGCTCTTCTGCTATCTAGGCAGAGGTTCCTAAATCTCAATTCCTGATTTCTGTGCCCCTGCAGGCTCAACACCACATGTAAGTTGCCAAGGCATGGGACTCAAACCCTCTGAGACCATGGCTCAAGCTTGTACCTTGGCCCCTTTTAGCCTTAGCTAGAGAACCCAGGAAGCAGGGCACTAAGTTTCCTAGGCTGCACATAGCAGTGGGGGCCTGGGCCTGGGCCTGGCCCACAAAACCATTTTTTCCTCCTAGGCCTCAGGGCCTGTGATGGGAGGGGGCTGCCACAAAGTTCTCTGACATGCCCTGGAGACATTTTCCTGACTGTCTTGGAGATTAACATTTGGCTTCTTGTTACTTATGCAAATTTCTGCAGCTGGATTAAATTTCTTATCAGAAAACTTTTTCTTTTCTATCATATCATCAAGCTCCAACTTTTCCAAAATGTTATGCTCTGTTTGCCTTTTAAAACTGAATGCCTTTAACAGCACCCAAGTCACATGTAGAATGCTTTGCTGTTTGGAAATTTCTTCCACCAGATATCCTAAATCATCTTCCTCAAGTTCAAAGTTCCACATATCCTCTAGGGCAGGGTCAGAAATGCCACCAGTCTCTCTGCTAAAACATAGCAAGGGTCATGTTTACTACAATTTCCAACATGTTCCTCTTCTCCATCTGAGACCACCTCAGCCTGGATTTCATTGTCCATATCATTATCAGCATTTTGGTCAAAGCCATTCAACAAGTCTCTAGGTAGTCCCTAACTTCCCCACATTTTCCGGTTCTTCTGAGTCCTCCAAACTGTTCCAACCTCTGCCTATTACCCAGTTCCAAAGTCACTTCCACATTTTGGGTGTCTTTACAGCAGTGCCCCATTCCCCAGCATCAACTTAATGTATTACTCTGCTTTCACACTGCTGATAAGGACATAACCAAGACTGGGTAATTTATAAAGAAAAAGAGGTTCAATGGACTATAATTCCACCTGGCTGTGGAGGCCTCACAGTCATGGCAGAGGTTAAAGGCACATCTTACATGGTGACAGGCAAGAGAGAATGAGAGTCAAGCAAAAAAGAGAAACACTTTATAAAACCATCATATCTTTAAGACTTATTCACTACCAGGAGAACAGTATAAGGGAAAGCACCCTCATGATTCAATTACTTCCCAGTGGGCCCCTCCCACATGTTGGAATTATGGGGAGCTACAATTCAAGATGAGATCTGAATGGGGACACAGCCAAACCATATCAACACTGTCCTGCTAATCTAAAGGGTGAATATGTTGCTACCCAATACAATGTTACTTGACAGTCACGCAACTAATAACATCTTTATTCTCTTCCTAGTGCCTCTCTATTGTTCTGATGGAAGGGAACTTTTCACAGGTGAGTTTCATTTTCTGTTATCAACATCATATTTACTGGAGTTTAGATTACAAGAGAAATCATGCTTTCTATGTGTATAGTTCCGAGTTTATATATGCATTCAGTTCTGTACCTTCTACCAAATACAGAATATAGAATATTTTCATCACTTTAAAACATTATTTTGTACCACTCTGTGTTTATTTTCCAAACCTACTCTCATCTTTTAGGAACGAAACACAAAAACATAATAGGACGATTTATATAGTCAGGAAGTAGAATGGAATTTTTATAAAATTTCTTGTTTAATGGGTATGGAGATTCTGTTTTGGAATCAAAATTTAATGAAATTGGATATTGGTGATGGTTGTACAACATTTTGAACACACTTAATGCCACTGAATTGTACACAGAAAACAATGGTTAAAATGGTAAATTTTATGTTATATATGTTTTACCATAATAAAAATTATATTTGCCTTACTTTAAATTTATGTAAATTGAATCACATAGGATATACTTTGCTATAGCTGGATTATTTTGCTCAGTGTTATTTGTACCATTTATCCATGTCAGTACATACAATTGGAGTCCATTTTATATTCATTCTGTCTGTGAATATAGCATGATTTACATATTCAGTTTATTGCTATTAAACATTTTAGCTATTTCCAGAGCTGGTCTATTTCACATAATGCTGCTATAAAGCAATATTTAGATTCTAAAATAGGGAAAAAAATAAACCTTTAGCTTTTGCCACCACAAATTGTAGATAAATGGAATCAATTACCATAATTCTCAATCAATAATTTCAGAGATTACTGAGTCAGCATGAGCAATCTTAAAGTGTCCTACGCATATTTATTAATATACTTTGATTTAATTATTTCTAAGGAACCTTTAGCCTACACACATCTTTCATTTATTACCCGTGTTCATACTTGATTGGCATAAATGTGGAGAATATGAAGGTATCTTCCCTAGATTTTTGCTTTTGTCCCAAGTACCACATTACAGCAATCTAAAAATTAGGTTCAAACTTCAAAGGGAGTGAGTATATTTTGCTGGAAGAGTTTGCTCTGTCTCCCAGGCTGGAGTGCCCTGGTGCAATCTCAGCTCCCTGGATTCAAGTGATTCTCCTGCCTCAGCCTCCCAAATAGCTGGGAGTACAGGTGCACACCACTATGCTTGGCTAATTTTTGTATTTTGAGTAGAGACAGGGTTTCACCATGTTGGCCAGACTGGTCTTGAACTCCTGACCTCAAGTGATCCACCTGCATTGGCCTCCCAAAGTGCTAGGGCTACAGATTTGAGCCATCTGCGCCCGGCCCTCGAAATGTTGTTTCAAGATTTAGGCAAGTACTACCCTTGTATGATATTTTTATGTAAGAGTTATAATAACGGAGACTTACATGTTTTTACATATACATGTATACACATGATGTTTTTTGGTTAATCAAGAAGTGTTAAATATATCTGTCCATAAGTAGAAAAGTGCTTTATATAGTCTTGCAATTTTTGGAATTCTTCTAAATTTTGATTGCAAGATTGTATTCTATAAGATAGGTTGTCAATACAACACTGTCAAATTTATACATAAAGATATAAATCTAATTTTCTTTTTTTAGGTTTTATAAAATTGCCTCTCCAGAGTAAAACGTACCAACTTTTTGGAAAGCATTTTATTCACTTAAATTAGCTTTTGAACCTTATTACATCCGCTAAGTTAACCTTGGCATGTCTTTGCAAATACTTTCATGATGATGGTGTGGAGAAGATGTGCTGACTTTCAAATTCTAAAGTTAGTCAGTATGGAATCCCTAATCTGCATGGCCACAGCATCATTCATGATCTGACTAAATTCACATGAATAGAGATAACTATATTAATTACAAATATGACAAATTTTAACCAGAATAAACAAAGAGAAGGGTAATTCTGCATTACATATAATGGCCACGACTGCAATTCATGTGTTAAATATGTATACAGTACTTCATACTGTACTAAGTATATGAAACATTGGGTTAAGGGATACTTTTAAAATTTGTTTTCACTATTAGTACAAAGATGTAAACATGATTAAAGCTGAATGGAGAGGACATGACCTCTAATAACTTAATATTGAGGAATATGCTTCTTTTCCCTTTTCAAATTAGAATGAAATATAATTTGAATACACCAATTACCCAGTACTTTGCTATAAAGCATACTAGATCTTGAAAAAAATTCTAACAGGAAACAAATAAAAATTGCCGACATATGCTATCTTGGCATTCCTATGGATATGAGATGAATTATGTTTTTTTTGTTTTCATAATGTTTAATTTAATGTTGGTATTCCTAGCTTTGCAGTAACTTTCTGACCTGATATTTATGAGAGATTGTTTCCAGGACCGCTGTAGATACAAAATCCACAAATCCTCAAGTCTCTTAAATGGTATATTATTTGCATATGACCTGTGCACAAACTCTTACATACTTTAGATTATCTCTTAGATTACTTATAATACCTACTAATATATGTAAATGCTTTATAAGTAGTGTTTATACTGTATTGGTTTTACTTGTACATTTTATTATTATAGTGTTTTTATTGTTTTATTCCTGAATATGTTAAATGTGAAGTCGGCTGAATACTCAAGAGTGACTTTTTTTAAAAAGTGGAAATGTAATAAATTGATAATCAGTCTTTGTGGAATTTGCTCAAACTGGCTTTTAAGTAATTATAGAAATGAGAATACAGAACATTCTTAGTCTTAAAATAATTAATTAGCTTTTCCAGTAATCTTTAAAAGACAACCTATTGATAAGAATATTGTTGTTTAAAATTATATAATTTATAGTTAAATATGAATTGCTAAATATCTTTTCAATAAAATTATTCTGACACAATTGTAGTTTTCATCAATTAATTATGTCAGCTATTTATTAAGCTAAGAGATTGTAACTCCCTGAAAAAGCCTCACAACAGAGATCATGGCTCAGACAAATAAGAGGTATTTAAGTGATTGAAACAATATATGTCTTAGCAAATATTCAATATGCTCTCCACTCTAGCCATGGTTCTATGTAAAACACATCTATTTTCTTCTCATCAGGTCACATTATCCCTTATTTCCGTTGGTCTCCTCATTAAAAGGATGAAGAAAAAATAAGTATCCTGTATATACAAACTTATACTACTATAATTCTTGATGCTTATTTAAATTTTCTTATAAATATTTCTTAATACAAAGCATTATTTTTCAGCATATATGGTGCCTTATATAGAGGTATTCAATAGCAAAGATCTCAAGGGCTATAGAATTACTGTTAATCTGCTAAATGATCAAGAATAACTTTAATTAAGTAAATTATGTTTAGAGATGATACTACCTATCCCCACTAATGTTAATTTTATTATGTTAAATGGATTTGAAAAATGTGGCTAACTCCAATACTTGGAAATTAAGAGACAGATGAAAAATCTTTTATAGTCTATAATAATATGTAATTTCATTTAACCTACATATCCTCGAGCATTGCTTATATTTCTCTTTTATTAAATAGCTAAACATGAAAGAGTTCTAGACTAAAAAATTATTTGTTTAAATCATTCTCACATTCTTAAGACCTGTTTGGTCTTCAATCAACTATTGCCAAGAATATGAAAATATATGCCCATCCCAATACTTAATGGCTTAAAATAGTAGTCATACATGGGTTAGCTAGGCTTGGGCTAATCTTCACCAGGCTCAGTCCAGTCAGTTATGTCGTATATTTCTTTCACCTTCCTTGGGGCTAAGAGTTCAGCAAAGTAAGTTCATTTCATGGCGACAGAAGAGGCACAACACAACAAGCAAATACCAAAGCATATTACAGCCTAGGTTTGGAACTGGCACACTTTTCACTATCACTTCATTCATTCTAAATGTATGTTACATGGCCAAGTACAAAGTCAAGAGGGAATGGAAACACATTCTGCCTTTACAAGAGGAACTACAGAGTCACACAAAAATATTATGGAAATAAGAAGGGATGGAAACATTAAGATCAATAATACAATTTACGTAAGTCTTTTCTCTCATTTCAGACTATCAGCTTCAAGTCAACTGGTACAATTGTGAAAGCTTCCAATGTGCTTCTAATAAGATTTATTTAGGAAAGTAAATCACAAAATGGACATAAAAATAAGAATTCACAAGTTCTCATCAGAGGCTGTGTGGTTTTCCTTGTGAATAAATCTTAACATACACCATCAGTAAACTTGGTGTCTTATAGTTTGGTCTGCTCAGGGTATCTATTTGTTTACTTTCTGGTCCCTAATATGTGGAATTGAGATGATGCCTTAAGCTTAGCTCCAGATAAGTAAGAATATTATTTACTATCAAGCTTTCCTTCTTTTCTTTTTTTTACTTTGTAATTTTTACCTGTTTAATTAATCATTATTAAAATGAGGATAGGTCAAGGAAGATATCAATGAATGGAAATTTTTGTGGAGCCATAATTGTGCATAGATGTAAACCACACAGCTCTGGAATCTACAAGTATATAGTGTAGATTATTACTTTTTAAAAATCATTTCCTTTTTTTTTTTGTTTTTTACTTTTTTATTGCATTTTAGCTTTAAGGGGTACATATGAAGAACATTTTAAGATTGTTGCATAGGTACACACCTGGCAGTGTGATTTGCTGCCTTCCTCCCCCCATCACCTATATCTCGGCATTTCTCCCCATGCTATCTCTCCCCCCACTCCCCACCCCTCACTGTCCCTCCCTTATTCTTTTCCCCCCAACAGACCCCAGTATGTGATGCTCCCCTCCCTGTGTCCAAATGTCCGTTCTCATTGTTCAACACCCACCTATGAGTGAGAACATGCGGTGTTTGATTTTCTGTTCTTGTGTCAGTTTGCTGAGAATGATGGTTTCCCAGGTTCATCCATGTCCCTACAAAGGACATGAACTCATCGTTTTTATGGCTGCATAATGTTCCATGGTGTATATGTGCCACATTTTCCCCTGTCCAGTCTATCATTGATGGGCATTTGGGTTAGTTCCAGGTGTTTGCTATCGTAAACTGTGCTCAATGAACATTCGTGTGCATGTGTCCTTAAAGAAAAATGATTTATAATCCTTTGGATATATACCCAGTAATGGGATTGCTGGGTCAAATGGAATTTCTATTTCTAGGTCCTTGAGCGAATCGCCACACTGTCTTCCACAATGGTTGAACTCAATTTACACCACCCCCAACAGTGGTTAAGCTGTCCCCATCTCTCCACATCCTCTCCAGCATCTGTTGTCTCCAGAAAAATTATTTACTTTTTTATTTCATGTAGGTAGAAGTTAATAATTTTCCACTCTACTGACTTTGGACTTAGCCTCAAGATTTTTTTGGCCAATGGACAGTGAGTAAACATTATGTGTGAAACATTCAAAGAGAAATGTTTGAAGACATTACAAATTTCCATTTGTTTACGTCTTTTCAGCTCTCTACATGAATTGAACAAATTCCAATCAGAGCTGAGTGCTCGGAAGTGAAAAAGATACATAAAGCAGACTTCTACTTCGAACCAACAGTCTCGAAGTGAGTGGAACAACAGACATGTAACAGGAGAAGAACAAAACAACGGTCGTTTAGGCCACTGAGATTTAGTTGTTTATATTATGTAACATAATCTAGCAAAAAAAAAACAATTCACAATATTTGTATTTGGGTGTGTGAGAATTCTGTATTTATAATTAAGTAGCTAGGATCTAACTAAGCTAAATTAGTGTAGAACAAAAGAAAAATATGAAAAACATAGAAGACTAAAGAAAGTGAATATAAATCTTAATCTCGTCACTGTTCATTTTGTGCCCTGCTTAGGATTCACTATTCTCAATATTTTGTATAAAATTAAAAAAAAAAAAAAAGTTAATTACATCATGTATTTGGATTGCTGGAAGTCTTTTTAAAACACTTTTGCCATATAATACTAATACCTGGGGATACTACTAAATACTAAGTACGAACAATCCCCTGTGACACTTGTTTACTTATGTAACAAAATTTCACATAACACCCAACCCAAAATAAAAGCAAAATATATATATATATATATATATATATATATATAAAATAAATAAATTGGAGAACACTAACATAATCTTAATATACCTTAGAAATCCAAAATTTTGGTTTGATGCATAATATTCTACACAATTTTACACAGTAGAATCAGCCCAAGATAATTATCATCTCAGTTTTTGATACATTGCTAGTAAAATTTAGAATATTTATGAGCTGTATTTTAGTAACAAACCAATTTCACATTTGGAAGCTTTTACCTCCAAGTTAACTCAATTTCTGCAATTTCTATTAATCCTTAATCTTAAAAAAAAAGCATAGAATGATACACAACCTTCCACTTATCATGTACCTGTATTGTACTATTTGAAAGGAAAAATCGGGGGCTGAATGTGCCGCATTTCTATTTTCTAATCTTCCACAAGGTGAACTTTCATAGGCATTACTAAGAAAAGGTTAGACCATATGATTTGCTAACTAAAACATATTTAAATATTTAATAATCTTAAATTATCATATACATAGCTTAATATATTTTTTATTATAGATCCTCATTGGTAAGTAGATTATGATTAAAGGTTCCTATATGTCAGTAGTTCTAACCTTTAGGGATTACTGATCCTTTTGAAAATACAAATGTAAATGCTTCAATTCTCCAGCAGTGGGGCTAGGGCAAGACAAAGGTGATTGAGAAAGGAAGACAATGTAGAAACTCCACATAGCCTTTTAAAAAACAGAGCTCGGATTTTCCAGCAAGATGGCAGAACAGGAACATCTCCCGCACAAAGCTGCACGTTCTTCTACATGTACCCCAGAACTTAAAGTAAAAAATAAAAAGAAAGAAAAGAGAAAACTTAGAGCTCAGTGGACAAACTTTCTGGCCACTTCCTAGGTAGGGTAAATATTGCCCATTTCTCACTAGAAAAACAGATTTTTAAGTGACCCAATGCTCCTACGAAAATGTACATTATTTTACCTGCTGGAATTCTTGTAAAATTCAGAAGAAAAAAACTAATTGAAAAACACATAGATCCATGTCCCTTTCATCTAAAACCACCCCTATAATGCACAGAAAGTTATCTAGGCTACTAATCATTTCACATTTTGATGCTAGGCACAAATTGCCTCCCTAATTTACAGTATCACTACATGAATATATGTCATTAGCCACATACATTATTTTCAACTAAATTATAGTAAATGATATAGTATTAATGTTCACATAGCTTGAAAAGTGTTTTCTGATCTCATTCTTATAACTTATTCTACATAAGAAAATAGTAAGTTTAGAAATATTTAAGTATAAGGCATTTATTTTGTAACTCTTTATACTAGGGCAAACAATGGTTAATATTATCTAACCATTGGTCCTCAAAATAAATTCTTTGGTAATTCATTTTTGTTTTTTACAAACTAAAGTCTTACAATTAGAATTGAAAAAAAATATGTCACAAACTGAAAGAATGTGTTTTCCAGTGTTACTTTTCAGATAGACTACATTGCATTTTAATTTTATATAGTCAAATGAATGTATAAGTAAATAAACTATCCAATGTTGCTTTTGTTATCCTGAATAGTTATCAATAAAATGCATGTATTCATAATATTCATGGAATATGAATGGGAGCCTTTCAAGGAATAGATTGTATGTCCATTTGAGTTTTACACAATGAGAGATATGTGATCACACATAACATACTTAACCAGAGAAGGAGATAAAGCTGTAGAAATGTCCCTTGAAATTAAAAGATTTCTCAACATAAAATGCTCAGATGTACTCATCCACAATCGATGTAGATTTGTTTATAAACTGGTTTTAGCAAGACTTATCATGTAAAATCATGCCACATGTAAAATAACATTCTAAACACAATCTTCTGTTGAAGCAAACTTTAAATCCTTCAAGCCAACATCTACTGATTATAAACCAATTATAAATCATTGCACTAAATTTTTGTAAACCATATCGTAGACTTCTTTTCAAGAGGAGAAGATATTACTAAATATTATCTGATGCATTATTTCTAAACAAATATTTCAAGAATAAAATGTAATTGACATCTGCTTGTAAGATCTTATACAGACCTTTCACCAAAATCAAACAAATATACGAATGTACACAAATACACTGTATTCATGCACACATATGTGCCTTCTTATATATATGCATATCTAAATACTGCAACACAGATTTTCATTATTCCTTTTTTCTTAAAATCAAATTGACACAAAAGAAGTATTTGAACAAGTTGTCAACCTTTATCATAGTTTCTAATTGTAGAGGAAAATATTTCTGATTTGAATAAAACAGATCTGTGGCCTTTTACTCAAAACTTGATGACACAGAGCTGCAGCTTGTGTCTAGAAAATAGAGGAATTTATTTAACATCCATTCAAAAATTTAAAAGTTGTATGCAAATGTATTACATTTGACTTATGAAATTGTCAGTGTTACACATTTAGACTCAAAATGACAATTTCATATGACTTAACCATATAAAATTTTAACAAATATAAGCATGTATGGCCAAATATTTAAATTCTAATCAATAACCTTACCAGGTTTTTATTGTAGTGTATTGTTTAGGGCAGAATTTCATATTCTTAGATGCACAATAAGCATTCAGAGTAGGCCATAGGTTTCTTCAGAGACAAGAGAAAGTGAGTGTAATTTAGTGATAGAAACCACAGACAAGACAACTGTAACTTGGGTTAAACTTCTGCTAACCTATTGCCTACCTATGCAAAGTTGAGGAGAGTTCCTTTGATTCATGTATGTATTCACTCGAATTAAAAAATAAACAGGCCCCACCCAGAACAAGCTTTCTGCTTCTGCCTCCAGGACTCATCATCTCTGAATACCGTAAGCTAGCCTTCGCATGGAACTAACGTTTGCTAACACTAATTTTATGGTACCCTCTGTACTTCATATAATTCTGAAAATCCTACAGTTTTCTTGCCTAAACTATAATGCCCTCACCATGGTGATATATCTCTACGTTAGAAAACAATAATTCTGTACCCAATCAAATGTCCGGGACAGCCCACACTACTTCTCTGGAACCAGAAAAAATACAAATCCCATGTCTTACATCCAGTTTGACACCATTAAACCTGAGGAAATGCAATCTTATCACTTCTGTGGTACACAGAATTCAAAGATGATGCCAATGAGTCACATAACTGCTATTCCTTAAAAAATCTATGTTTTTCTTTAGCCAATAGAATATGGAAAATGTAATTCAATAGTCACTCCCTTGATTATATCACAGTATTTAAGACTCTCTCTTAGCTGATGGGAGCAAGAGAGAGCCTTGAAAAAGTAAATAGCTATGTCATGAGAAGGCCTACAGAAAGACTATTTATAAAGGAGCTGTGGGGTGTTGAGGAGATCAGAGGGACCTCCCACTCAAGCAAACAGTCTACATAAAAGCAAGGACCTAAGACTTGTAATCACAAAGAACCAGAAGAAAAGGGATGCTGCCAATAATCATGCGAGTTTGGAAGATGTGCCAGACTTAGATGAGAACACAGGTAGTTGATACCTTGATTACAGCTTTGTAAGACCCTGAGCACAGGACCGAGCTGAGTCACATCTTAACTCTTAAATCACAAAAACTGTAAGATAATGAATGTAAATCATTTAAAGCCTCTAAGTATATGGTAATTTGTAATCCAGCAATGAAATATTAATATAACTGCCAATTTAGCTGCTTCTTTATGCAATGTGATTCTCTGCCAGTCATCCATCTACTTCCCTTCCCACATTACTGTCTGCTGTATGTGTCCTCCAATCATGATTCCCTTCCTAATAATTTGACACACATGTTTTTCTCATACTCCTGTATCTCTCCTATCAATTCAACCTTTAGCACAATACTTTCACAAACATCCTAACCTAAACATACCTCGTTAATGTTTTGAAGATAATTTCATCCCTCTAAACATTTACTGAGTAGACTTCTTCAGCATACATCAGAGGGAGAACTTACAGGTGTACTTCTCTTGACTCTCCTTGCCACATTCAGATCCTACTCATAATTAAGTTCTTCCTTCTTTGAGGCTTATGTCAACATGCCATTCTACTTTACTTATTCTTAGTCTCTTCTACAACTATCCTAAGTTATTGCTCGATTGTGGTCATCGTCGTCTCAGAACCTACAATATCTATTTTGATGTTCATAAATACAGAACATTCAATAAACTAGCCTTGAAATTACTGATAATCCTCACCTCAGTTTCCTTATTTCAAAGACATTTCAACCTACATTGTGATTAAAGCTCTTCTACTTCAAAACTTTCACTGTGTAACTCCTTATATATCACTTCTCTTACTTTCTCCTGTTCAAATCACTGATTCTCAAACTTAACTAAATATTAAAATTACCTAGACAATTTGTTAAAAATATTGATGCCCACACTATGTTCAAAATAATTAAATAATAACTGTCAGTTTGGGCCACATGGCCATGGCAATACGTTTTACATAATTCAAAATGCAATAAGGCCCTTTTCATGCAGAAACTATTCAATATTCTCCTTAGCTAGAAATAAAATTTTCACAACATGGATTACAGTACAGACAAACAAAAAATATTTATAGTCTCAATTTATTTTTATTTCATGCTTTTTCTGTAAAGGCAGTTCTTTTTATCAATATACATGCCCCTCCCTTATTATCTTATAGCATCCTGTCGTACCCCAAGATTCACCTCCTGTAGGAAGCCTTCCTCAATTTACCCCAGGAGAATAAAGGGCTTTCTTCCATGTGAGTTTACAGATTATTGTCCATGGTTCTATCTGGGACTTGTCACACTTCTGTAGCAATCAGTTTTCATACTTTTGCATATGTAAATATGTCTCTTCTATTGTGACCTTGGTTTTCATGATTTTGGTGTCTCAAATAAAAATAAAAGCTGCCGTAGTTTTACAAAATATACATGCAATTTTCTAAGCATTAATGCTTTATTTAATTCATACTTTGCCAAAATTATTTTGTAGGAGGTAGTTTCAATTCAGATATGCAGATAACTATGGTTAATTGTTTAGGAAATAATCACTCTTCTATCACTCTATATGAGAGAGTATATTTTTTATCCATTTGTTATTGGGCTTGGCCATGTGACTTGCATTGGTCAATGGGATATGAACCTATATTTAAATATCTTGAAAATTTTGGTTACATACCTTGGAATTCTCTTCTCTGCCTTAAGAAGAGTATTACCTGGACAGTCCTTCTTTCCTGAAAATGTATCCATGTAGAGCAGATATGAACCCACTCTCAGCGTGGACTCAAACCTAACCAAGTTTAGCTGAGAAATAGCCTACCTACAAACTGAATAAGAAAGCTATATTTATTGTGGTAAACCACTGGGTTTATTAGTTATTTTCATGTAATATCATTGCAGCATTAGCTGACTAATACATAAAGAAAACTAAAGATAAAGAGAATTGTTTAACATTATACAGCTAAAAAACGGACTGAGCTCGAACATAAAGCCAGGAAGATTCTACCTTTATCCCTACTCTATTATTCTCTAAACTATATAATCCTGTATGCATTTTTAAATTTTTAGCACAGAATACTCTCTCAATAATGACTTCTGTACAAAATGAGTAAAAAATATTAATAAGATGAGTAAATTACCATCATCTGCAAAGCAAGTAATATTTATCTAATTAACATTGTCCATGCTTAATTTCCTGTTGTAAGACACAAACTATCAAAAAAGCTTTACTTATACGTTAAAATATTTTTACAGATTTTGTTTTGTACACAAGATTTTTTTCCCCCAAATATTTTCCCACTAAGTTTCATGTTAAAAAAGCTTGCATTCTGCAAGCATGGATGAAAACGCATTAGCTAGACAATGGAAATGCTATAAAAAAGGGATGCAAGTCATTTATGGATCATGTACTTTCTATAGTTTGCACATTGATGTGAGTATTGACTATACCACTTGGATTTATTCAATTCATCACACATTTCTATTGTCACCACCTGCATATATATGTTCCTACAGTTGCTCCTTGTCTGTTATACCATTATCTTTATAAACGATAAGAATCTTTCAGTTACATCTTTTCCTCCAACTTACTATCTTTTACTCCTGATTCTAAAAGGTAGAGTTGTATTGTTTTTAAGATATAAAGATTATTTTTAAAGTTTTAGCCCAGTACATTAATTTAATGTTTTAATGTTAAGATTTTAATTTTGAGGAGCTTCAACCGTAATAGACATAAAATATAACGGGTTTTCATATTCACTGATTATACTATTATTTTTATTTGTATATGTTATACCTTTATTTACCTATCAATGCACCCATTAGGTAATGTATAAGAATTCAAATATCAGGGAAGCTACAGGAAAATAGAAATTTATTTTCTCAGGCTTGAGTGAGAAGCTCCTAGATTCTACTGAAATACAATGGTGGAAGGTGCCTAAACTACAAAGGGAGATTACATATCTGATGAGTCCATTTTAAACTGTCATGTGTATTTTCACACAAGTAATTAGCAGACTGCAGATGGTTCTGTTTTATGGGTCACTGTATAGGTGTTAAGAAAGTCAAGAACATTATTTCACGTAGTCCTAGAGAAAAAATTTATGTTTTTGAACAACAACAAAATACTTGTTTAGCCCAAGAGCCAATGCACATATCAAGCAACAACCCCATTTATAAGATTTGATATAGTATATGTTTATATGTATGCTCCTTCTCTATTAGAATGTAAATCACATGAGAGTGAGAATGTGTTCTTTGCTTTAATGGTGTATACATTGTTCCTGGAAAAATGAAAATATTGTAATGTCATAAAAACACAGAATGCAGAATCAAGAAAATGTAGCACTTGAAAGGAAGAGACTGAGGCACAGTGAGATAAATATATCAGTGTACAGACAAATAGGGTCATATTTGAAAACAAAAATTAAGCTTTCTTCGTTTTAATTCAAGTCTTCCTTTTGCTATACCAGAAAGATAAAAAATGAAAATAAAAATTACACATAAAATAGTTTTAAAATGATTTCTAGGGCTTTGCTGGACCAGAGAGATAAAAAATAAACATACTTTTCATCATATTGAGAGTAGAGACAAAATAGCTAGTTTTGAATGGATGAATCAGATATAAATGTCTAACATATGCACAATGCCAAAAATATTTAACTTAAAATGTAATTTCAATGGAAATTGTTTAAAACATTTTGGCATTCTAATAACATCAATACTCAAAATACTATAAAAATAGACATTGTAAAATAATCTTCAAAATATCAAATATACCATGTCAACACGTAAAATAATCAGCAATATTATTAATAGCTACTAATATAAAATTTTAATCCACAGAGCTACCAAAATCCACCAGATAAGAATATCTTTAGGAAATATTTTTTTTTGTATTGTGACATCCTGAGGGGAAAAAATCACTGAATGGCCTTGTTCATTAATATTTAGTGTGATAATTACTAAGTGCTAGTCCTCCATATTCCAAATAAATATAGTGTTGTGAAAGAGAATGAACAAAAATATAGACAGATTACAGACAAGATTAACGAAGACTATACCAGAGCTATTCCCAGGATGCTGTGGAAACCATCTAATGAAAATTTGGAGAAATGTTATTTTAAAAGGCTTCTGGAAGTTATGACAGTTGAAATGAGTCCTGAAAGATAAATAAGCATTATCTGAGGGGAAAAAGAAAACAGGTGGAGGGCAACTCAGAGAATTAGACAGCAGTTATTCATGGAAGGAATGAAATAAGATGGTCATAATTTAGAGACTTCAAGTAGCATGGTATAGAGAGCATGTGTTTTGAGGTGGATATTGTTGAAATATGATACTGAAGCAGTAAGCTGGGACCAGTCCACATTAAACACTCTGATAAAAACTTTGTATATTATCCATATTTCATTTGGGGAATTAAAAAAGTAAAACCTTTAAACAGCAAAATGACACAATCATATATGTGCTTTAGAAGGGGAAAAACCTAGAAGCATGGCACAGAAAGAGACAGTAAGAATCAAGAAAGAATGCTCAATGAAGACCTGAAATAAGGTAGGGGTTAAGACAAAGGAAAGTGTTGGAAAGATTTAAAAAAAAAAAGTGAGACAAAAACCTTAGATGTCTTTGGTGAATGAGTTGGAACTGAAAGAGTTAAAACATAAAGAGATGGCTCCTGGTGTCTTAAAGGGACATCTAGGTGATTACTGTTACTGTGTGATGAATTATAGAAAATATCAGAAGACAAGTTTGCAAATTGAGGTAAGTAGATAAGTACAATTAATAAAGTGTAGGGCTTATTATGCTAGACAACACTGACTTTGTAATATTCAGTGGGATATTACAATTCTGGAGTTTATGAGATGAGATAAATCAGAATGGATTTACAGAACTAAAGGTCAAAAATGTAGACAACAGAATCAGTGACTGAAATATAAGTTGAATAATGAAAAATACGTGAAGGGGGAAAAGGATGATTGGAATAAATCTAAAAGGAATAACAATATTTAAGGTTGAGACAAGAAATTATAGTCAACATACAAAGCAAAATAAGAATAGCCAAGATAGAAGAACACAAAAGGGAGAGTGTTTCTTCATAAGTGAATACATTAAAAATAAAATTTTAAAAATTCTTGAGCTAATGAAAATTTACACAAAGCATACCAAAACCTATGACTATAGCAAAACAGTGCTAAAAGGGGAAGACTATAGCAATAAACACCTAATCAATATATTAGAAATTTCTCAAATAAGCACCTTAAATTTTAACATAAAGAAATTGGAAGAGAAGAAGATCCAAGATGGCCAAATAGGAACAGCTCTGGATTGCAGTTCCCAGCAAAAACGCAGAGGGTGAGTGATCACCACATTTCCAAATGAATTTTTACTGCCCACAGACCAGGAGATTCCCTGGTGGAAATGTGCCACGAATCTCCAGCATGGCTGTTTCAGCTGGCACAGTGAGTCTCCGCACAAAAACACACAAATCTGGGTGCCATTTCAACTGGCGACTGGAATACCTAGAAAGAGTCAACCGTTCAACTGAAAAAAAGGGGGGCTGAAACAGGGAGCCAGGTGATCTGCCTCGGCTGGGCCCACCCCCACAAACACCAGCAATCTGAAACACTCTGAATTGAGAGTTTCACAGCAAGCACAGCTGGACCAGGGATGGTTCAGCTTTGTTGGGGGAAGAGCGTCCGCCATTATCGAAACAGTCCCGCCACTACCGAGGCAGTCCACCATTACAGAGGCAGTCCACCATTACTGAGGCAGTACACCATTACTGAGGCAGTCCGCCATTACTGAGGCACTCCACCATTACAGAGACAGTCTGCCATTACTGAGGCAGACCGCCATTACTGAGGCAGTTCTAACTATACCCCTATAAACAAAACTGCAAGGAAGTTCACACAGCAGCTAGGCAGAGCCCACTGCAGCTCAGCAATGCCTCTGCTGGCAGAATGTGACTAGGCTACCTCCTTGCTGAGCAGATCATCTCTGAAAAAAGGTAGCACAATGACAGGAACTTATAAATAAAGCTCCACCTTCCCGAGACAGAGCACCCAGGAAAAAAAGGCATTATGAATTCTGCTGCAGCACACTTAAATGTACCTGCCCAGCAGCTATGAACAGAACAATGGAGCTCACAGCTCAGCCCTTGAGCTCCTATAAGGGACAGACTGTCTCCTCAAGCAGCTCCCAGACCCCCATATAACCAAAGAGACACCTCATAAAGGAGAACTCAGGCTGACATCTGGCGGGTATCCTGGGACAAAAATAACAGAAGAAGAAACTAACCACAACCCTTACTATTCTGCAGCTGCTGTAGGTGACCCTGAGGCAAGCATGGTCTGGATTGGACCTCCAGCAGTCCTACAGCAGAGGGGCCTGACTGTTGGAAAACTAAGAAACAGAAAGAAATAACTTCATCAGCAACAAAAAGGACGTCCACTCAGAGACCCTATCTGAAAGTCACCAACCACAAAGACCACAGGTACATAAATCCCCAAAGATGGGAAGAAACCAGCGCAAAAATGATGAAATTACCCAAAACCAGAAAGACTCTCCTCCAAGGGATCACAACTCCTCACCAGCAAGGGAACAAGGCTGGATGGAGAATGAGTCTGATGAATTGACAGAAACAGGCTTCAGAAGGTGGGTAATAACAAACTTCTCAAGAGCTAAAAGACCATGTTCTAACCCAATGCAAAGAAACCAAGAACCTTGAAAAAAGCTTTGATGAATGGTAACAAGAATAAACAGCTTAGAGAAGAATATAAATGACTTGATGGAGCTGAAAAACACAAGAGAACTTCATGAAGCATACACAAGTTTCAATAGCCAAATCGACCAAGGAGAAGAAAGGATATCAGAGATTGAAGATCAACTCAATGAAATACAATGAGAAGGCAAGATTAGAGAAAAGAAGTAAAAATAAACGAACAAAGCCTCCAAGAAATATGGGATTATGTGAAAAGACCTAATCTACATTTGATAGGTGTACCTGAATGTGATGGAGAGAATGAATCCAAGCTGGAAAACACTCTTCAGGCTATTATCCAGGAGAATATCCCCAACCTAGCAAGGCAGGCCAACATTCATGTCCAGGAAACACAGAGAACACCACAAAGATATTCCTCAAGAACGGCAACCCCAAGGCACACAATCATCAAATTCACCAGGGTTGAAATGAAGGAAAAAATGCTAAGGGCAGCCAGAGAGAAAGGTCGGGTTACCCACAAAGGGAAGCCCATCAGATTCACAGTGAATCTCTCAGCAGAAACCCTACTGGCCAGAAGGTGGGGGGGCAATATTCAACATCCTTAAAGGAAAGAATTTTCAACCTAGAATTTCATATCCGGCCAAACTAAGCTTCATAAGCGAAGGAGAAATGAAATCCTTTATCAATAAGCAATTGCTCAGAGATTTTGTCACCACCAGGCCTGCTTTACAAGACCTTCTGAAAGAGGCACTAAACATAGAAAGGAATAACCACTACCATCCACTCCAAAAACATAACAAATGGTAAAAAGCATCAATACAATGAAGAAACTGCATCAACTAATGGCAAAACAACCAGCTATCATCAAAATGGCAGGATCAAATTCACACATAACAATATTAACCTTAAATGTAAATGAGCTAAATGCTCCAATCAAAAGACACAGACTGGCAAATTGGATAAAAAGCCAAGACCCATCAGTGTGCTGTATCCAGGAGACCCATCTCACATGCAAGGATACACATAGGCTCAAAATAAAGGGAGGGAGGAAGATCTACCATGCAAATGGAGAGAAAAAAAAACAGGAGTTGTAATCCTAGTCTCTGATAAATAGACTTTAAACCAACAAAAATCAAATCAGACAAAGAAGGGCATTACATAATGGTAAAAGGATCTATGCAACAAGAAGAGCTAACAATCCTAAATGTATATGTGCCCACTACAGAAGCATCCAAATACATAAAGCAAGTTCTTCATGACCTACAAAGAGACTTAGATACCCATACAACAATAGTGGGAGACTTTAACACTCCACTGTCAATATTAGAGAGATCAACGAGACAGACAATTTACAAGGATATCCAGGACTTGAACTCAGACCTGGACGAAGCAAACCTAATAGACATTTACAGAACTCTTAACCCCCAAATTCAAAGAATATACATTATTCTCAGCACCACATCACACCAACTCTAAAACTGACCACATAATTGGAAGTAAATCACTCCTCAGCAAATGCATAAGAATGGAAACCATAACAGTCTCTCAGACCACAGTGCAATCAAATTACAACTCAGAATCCAGAACTAACTCAGAACCACACAACTTCATGGAAACTGAACAACTGGCTCTTGAATGTTGACTGGATAAACAAAGAAATTAAGGCAGAAATAAAGGTGTTCTTTGAAACCAATGAGAATGAAGACACAATGTACCAGAATCTCTGGGACACATTTAAAGCAGTGTTGAGAGGGAAATTTATAGCAATAAATGCCCACATGAGAAGCAAGGAAAGATCTAAAATCTACACCCTATCATCACAATTTAAAGAGCTAGAGGAGCAAGATCAAAAAAACTCAAAAGCTGGCAGAAGAAAAGAAATAACTAAGATCAGAGCAGAACTGAAGGAGATAGAGACACAAAAAACTCTTCCAAAAGTCAGTAAATCCAGAGGCTGATTTTTTGAAAAAATCAACAAAATAGACCACTAGCTAGATTAACAAAAAGAAAAGAGAGAATAATCAAATAGATGCAATAAAAAATGATAAAGAGTTATCACCAGAGATTCCACAGAAATACAAACCACCATCAGAGATTACTACAAATAACTCTATGCACATAAACCAGTAAATCTAGGAGAAATAGATACATTCCTAGACACTTACACCCTCCCAAGCCTAAACCAGGAAGATGTCAAAAGCCTGAATAGACCAATAACCAGAGCTGAAGTTGAGGCAGCAATTAATAGCTTAGCAACCAAAAAATGCCCAGGTCCAGATGGGTTCACAGCCGAATTCTACCAGACATACAAAGAGGAGCTGGTATCACTCCTCCTGAAACTATTCCAGACAATCCAAAAAGAGGGGAATCCTCCCCCAAATCTTTTTATGAGACCAACATCATCCTGATAGCAAAACCGGGCAGAGCAACAACAACAACAAAAAAACCTCAAGCCAATATCCATGATGAACATAGATGCAAAAATCTTCAATAAAATACCGGCAACCGATTGCAACAGCACATCAAAAAGTTTATCCACCATGATCAAGTAGGCTTCATCCTGGGGATGCAAGGCTGGTTCAACATACTCAAGTCTATAAATGTAATTCACCACATAAACAGAACCAAAGACAAAAAACACATGATTATTTCAAGAGATGCAGAGAAGGCCTTCGACAAAATTCAACAGCGCTTTATGCTAAAAACTCTCTTTTTTTTTTTTTGAATACATTTTTATTTAATAACTCACAACATAAAACTTTCTATAAGCATCAGCCTCATAAGTATATTTCCTATGGAAGAGTCTACAGAATTGTTTGGTTTTTGTTAGAGAGTTATTTAAAAACAACGATAGGGGCTGCTGTTGACTCTCAGCAGAAAAACTCTTAATAAACTAGTTATCGATGGAATGTATTTCAAAATAATAAAAACTGTTTACAACAAACCCACAGCCAATATCATACTGAATGGGCAAAAACTGGAAGCATTCTCTTTGAAATCTGGCACTAGACAAGGATGCCCTCTCTCATCACTCCTATTCAACATAGTATTGGAAGTTCTAGCCAGAACAATCAGGCAAGAAAAAGAAATAAAGGGTATTCAATTAGGAAAGGAGAAAGTCAAATTGTCTCTATTTGCAGAAAACATGATTGTATATTTAGAAGACTCTATCATCTCAGCCCAAAATCTCCGTAAACTGATAAGCAACTTCAGCAAAGTCTCAGGATAAAAAATCAATGTGCAGAAATCACAAGCATCCCTATACACTAGAAACAGACTTAAAGAGAGCCAAATCAAGCACGAACTGCCATTCACAATTGCTACAAAGAGAGTAAAATACCTAGGAATACAACTAACAAAGGATGTAAAGGACCTCTTCAAGGAGAACTACAAACCACTGCTCAATGAAATAAGAGAGGACACAACCAGATGGAGAAACATTCCATGTTCATGGTTAGGAATAATCAATACCGTGAAAATGGCCATACTGCCCAAAGAAATTTCTAGATTCAACACTATCCCCCATCAAGCTACCAATGACCTTCTTCAAAGAACTGGAAGAAAACCACCTTAAACTTCATATGGAACCAAAAGAGAGCCTGCATAGCCAAGTCAATTCTAAGCAAAAAAAAAAAAAAAAAAATGTTGGAGGTATCACACTACTTGACTTCAAACTATACTACAAGGCTACAGTAATCAAAACAGCATGGTACTGGTACCAAAACAGAGGTATAGACCAATGGAATGGAACAGAGGCCTCGGAGGCAATGCCACACATCTACAATCATCTGATCTTTGACAAACCTGGCCAAAACAAGCAATGGGGGAAGGATTCCCTGTTTAATAAATGGTGTTGGGAAAAGTGGCTGGCCATGTGCAGAAAGCAGAAACTGGACGCCTTCCTGACACCTTACACTAAAATTAACTCCAGATGGATTAAAGCCTTAAACATAAGACCTAACACCATAAATACCTTAGAAGAAAACCTAAGCAAAACCATTGAGGACATAGGCATAGGCAAGGACTTCATGACTAAAACACCAAAAGCATTGGCAACAAAAGCCAAAATAGACAAATGGGATCTAATTAAACTCCAGAGCTTCTGCACAGCAAAAGAAATAATCATTAGAGTGAATCAGCAACCAACAGAATGGGAAAATATTTTTGCAATGTACCCATTTGACAAAGGGCTAATATCCAAAATCTACAAAGAACTAAAACAGATTTATAAGAAAAAAAACAACAAACCCATTCAAAAGTGGGCAAAGGATATGAACAGACACTTTTCAAATGAAGACATCTATGAGGCCAACAAACATATGAAAAAATGCTCATCATCATTGGTCATGAGAGAAATGCAAATCAAAACCACATTGAGATACCATCTCACGCCAGTTAACATGGCGATCATTAAAAAATCTGGAGACAACAGATGCTGGAGAGGATGCGGAGAAAAAGGAACACTTTTACACTGTTTTGGGGAGTGCAAATTAGTTCAACCATTATGGAAGACTGTGGTGATTCCTCCAGGATCTAGAATTTGAAATTCCATTTGACCTAGCAATCCCATTACTGGGTATATACCCGAAGGATTATAAATCGTTCTAAGGACACATGCACACATATGTGCCTTGCAGCACTGTTTACTATAGCAAAGACCTGGAACCAACCTAAATGTCCATCAATGATAGACTTGGACAAGGAAACTGTGGCACTTATACACCATGGAATACTATGCAGCTATTAAAGGAGTTCATGTTCTTTGTAGAGACATGGATGAATATTAGAAACCATCATTCTTAGCAAACTGACACAAGAAAAGAAAACCAATCATAGTATGTTTTCACTGATAGGCGGGGTGATGAACAATGAGAATACATGGGCATGGGGAAGGGACCAACACTCACTGGGACAAGTGGGGCAGTGGAGAGGAAGGGAGGGGAGGAACAGCAGGGGGCGGGGAGGATGGGGGAGGATAACACCAGGAGAAATGCCTGAGGTAGATGACGGGGGGGGGAATGGAGACAGCAAACCACCACCGCATGTATGTACCTATGCAACAATCGTGGAGGATGCAGGATGTGCACATGTACCCAGAGCCCAAAGTACAATAAAAAATAAATAAAATCTGTTATTGGCAGCAACCTTCATGAACTGGAAGAACATTATGTTAAGTGAAATAAGCCAGGCACAGAAAGACAAATATAGCATATCACTCATCTGTGGATTTTTTTTTAAACTGATCTCATAGAACTACAGAGTAGAAGACTGGATACTAGAGACTGGGGAAGGGTAGAGAAAGGTAGTGATCAGGAGAGATTGATGAATGAGTAGAAAATTACAGACAGGAGAAACAGGTTCTGGTGTTCTATTGCAAATTAGGATGACTATAGTCAACATTACTGCATGTGTATGTCAAGATAACTAGAAGAGAGAATTTTGAATTCTCTCACAACAAAACATTTTGATAAATATTTAAGGTGATATATAAGCTAATTACCCTGCTTCATATTATGCAATGTATACATGCTTGAAAAACATCACAATGTACCCCATAAGTATGTATAATTACATGTCATTTAAGAATAAAACATTTTGAGAAATAGATGGAATATTTTCAAGGAGATTTATGAAGGAAACAGTGACTTTGCCACCTAGTATGCATTCAGCCCCCCTCTTCTGGAAGATCATATGATTTCTTCGGGGAAACTACCAGTTTTTACTATCAGGCCAGGTTGTTGGATGGTGTTGCCATCCAGCAATATTTGAGAAACCTATTCCTCTTGTCAATGTTAGTGATTCATGCATGATCATATGACACAATCAAAACCAAAGGTAATATTTGAGGTTTTATGTGAAAATTCACTAATAAAGGATGTTGGTTAAGTTTTTTTAACCATAATTAGGCACAGTGCTGTTTCTGAGAACCATTAGATGAAATAAAAAGAAGCAGCAGCACAGCCAGGAGAAGCTGTGCCCTACAGGGTGGCTGCTGCTGCTGCTTTTGTTATAGGAATCAATGAATTTAAGTACTGTAATCAGCCTGAGCTAAATTTCTTTTTCTTTGTCACTTTATACAGAAATGTCACTACAGCATACAAGGAAATGTTTAAGAGTGTCGAATACAAAGAAAAATAAGATATGAAGACACCGACCTATTTAGCAATGAAGAAATTATTTGTAAAGTTGACCAGAGACTTTTCTGTTGTTCACGTTTACAAATGTAAAAGACATGAATTGTATCCAGCCATCATAGATTGTTCTACCAAATAAGCCAGAAGATGGAATAAGTAAAGTAGTAGTTTTTATAAGGGGTTAGTAAGCATTGGTGTCAAAATTAATGCCTAGAAATTTGGAGTCTCAATCTGAGAATCGTAGTATTTTTGTAAGAAGGGTCCCTGTCAGATGTTAAGTCTACTTTTAGTATTCAACTATAAATCACAGAAGACAAGTATTAGTGTAAATGTAATAATTCATGTTTTGTGCTCACAATATTATCTTTTCTACCACCAAAAAATACATGTTTTAAAACACTTTTAACATTTCAGAATCTTCTATTATGTTATTTACATGTATCACTTTTATATTTTATTCCAAATAGTATAATTTCAGCAAAACAGTTTAGAATAGCTGCTTATATTACATAGTGAAGGATGAGATGTAATAATTTATAATTCATTGTGATATACATAATATACCTGTTCTTTGTACCAGCAAAAGCAACATTAAATGTCTTTTTTTTTTTTTTTGAAATGAAGTCTCGCTCATTCGCCTAGGCTGGGGTGCAGCTCACTGCAACCTCTGCTTCCTGGGTTCAAGCAATTCTCCCTCCTCAGCCTCCTGAGTAGCTGGAATTACAGGCATGTGCCACCACACCTTGCTATTTTTTTTATTTTTAGTAGAGATGGGGTTTCACCATGTTGGCCAGGCTCATCTTGAACTCCTGACCTCAAGTGATCTGCTTGCCTCAGCCTCCCAAAGTACTGGGATTACAGGAGTGAGCTGCCACACCCAGCCATGTGATACCTTCAAGAATTAACAAGTTATGACCGAAAGAATAACAAATTGTAAAAATTTTAAATATAAAACCATGAATTAATAACAAATTTTGACATCTATTTTACCTTAGGGAATATCGTAAAAAATACTATGTTTCAGTTTCTTGTGGTTATTTTAGAAAGTTAATGTTTTCAATTAAAATATTGTACATTATAGAGATAAAATTTTCAAGAACCTCATTTCTGGGGCACGCTAAACCATTTCTTACTTTGATATGTTAAGCACCTCATGTATCGTTTTAGTTATTTTGGATAATTGGAAGCTAGTATTTAAACTAAAAGTCTTTTCAAGAACACACACAGAGGTAACAGAAAAAGCATCCACTAAATTTATCTATTTTATAACAATTCATAATGAGCCTTAGGGAAGTGTTATAACAGAATTGCATTACACAATTCATATAAAAAAGGACTACAGAAAAATGCAACTTTTATTTAAAATAAGAGAAATAGAAAAACTCTATTTTTTACATTTTCTTAAATGAAGTAAACAATGTTTATTTAATTTATTTATGTGGTTATAGCAACAAAGAATGCAAAGCAGGAAGGAAACAGCAGGCATACTGTATTCATCAACATAGATGTAAAATCTTAAAACGTTGTATCTAAATAAATCCAATGATATATTTAACATTCACCATTATCAGCAAAATTGTACTAGGAATGCAAGGATGCCTTAATTTTAAAAATGCTGCTTATGTCAGCTATCTTCTGTTTTATGCTACAGTAACAGGATACCTGAGCCTGGAAAATATTTAATTAACAGAAACTTATTTCTCATAATGGCAGAGGCTGGAAAGTCAAAGATCAAGGGACCAATATCTCGTGAGGGTTTTCTTGCTGTGTTGTCCCATGACGGAAAGTGGGAGGACAGGGGTAAAGAGACGGCAAGAAGGGGGTAGAATTTGTCCATCATGATCTTGGCATCTCCCCACCAAGGAAGTACAAACAACTCATCCTTTTATAAGGAATCCACTCCCACAATAATGAACCCACTCGTGCTACAACATTAATCCATTTATGATGGCAGAGCCCTCACCACCTAAACACCTTCTAAAAGGTCCCACCTCCCAACATGTCCTCATTAGAAATCAAGTCTCCAACAGATGAACTTTGGGGAACACATCGAAGTACAGAATAAGCCATTACATTAATAAAATAAATGTGAAAACAAAATCACAGGATAGCTTAAAAACTTAGGAAAAATTTCATATAGGTCACAAACTACTAAGTATGAAAAAGTAACTCACATAAACAAAGAACACAAGTAAAGTCCTTATGTTTGTTAAACTCTACATAAGAAACCCTACAGCAAAGGTCATACTAAATAAGGAATTTTGGATGCAGTTTCTTTAAGATTGGCTAAAATAAAATGATTCATATTACTTTTATACATATTACTAGAGATCTTGTTCAATACAATAACAGAAGAAATAGATATAAGGGCTATAAGCATAGGAAAAGCAGACATATAGCCGTCATGTCATCACTGAGCAAAAATTTTACCAAGCAAACTACTAGTCACTTAAAGAAACTTTTCCTCTTTCTGCATTTAAATACAGAGCATTGAAGTTACTATTTTTGTCTGTTTCTGAAGAGCTGAAACTGATGTTTGTGCTCTTTTACTAGAGGCACATTTTTACAGGTTTTTGATTAAGCTTATTAATTATGTTATTCAAGTTATAATAATTTAGGTCAGTGTAAATCTTTGCTTTTAGAGGGGGTAGTTAAGTTTCTCAGCTAAAATAGATGATTTTATTCCTTTTGGAATTCCTATCACAGTGCTTTTATATGTTTATAAAATTGAGTTGCTATGTATAGCTATTTTCGTTGTCATTGACAACAATTTAAAAATAATATTATCCTTTATTTAGAAAGTATCTTAACAAAAAAGGCAAGACAACTTAATTTAAACCTGGTCATAACCTACCAAGGAAAATGAAACTAGTTACGATTGTTGAATTTAGCAAATCTGCATGTTTAAAAGTTCTTCATATGTTAAAATGTTCTACCATCCTTACTTTTCTGTTACTTAACTAATTAGGACCGATGCTACTATTTCTTTTTACCCTAAATATTTAATTATAATGTATCTATATATTTTTATTTATCCCAACGAACATGTAATTAACCCTTTCAACAGAAATTTATAATATGAGGGAAATTTTTATTGTAATTTCTGCAAATATTTTTCCAACTCATTTACTTCCCTCACTATTTTGGAATCTACATAAGTTAGACAAGTCTATGATTTAACTGTGCCTTCTTATTTTGAGGAAAAGACTGACAAATTTAAAAAAAGAGCAATAAAAAGCATCCTCATTTTGCCACTAACGAGTTCTCCAGAAATAATTATTTGGTTATTCAACTAACCTACCAAGTTTTTTTTTTATTTTCACTATCATATATTTCTATAAAAGTATTTCCAAATGATTCATTTTTATAATGATATACTTATATGAAATTAAAGTTATAATCATCCTTCTTTATATCTTTGAGGATATTTTGTAAGTTATTTTACACTTTTGTTTTTATTTGGTCCAGTAAACATGTTTGTATAATGTAAGATGCTCCTTTTGTTTTCTTTATAAGGTTATTTCTTGTTTTTCTGTTTACTAATATTCATCCAGTTGTATCTATATCTTGTTTGAAAATTTATATTAAATAATAAGGACTAAAGCTTTCCTTAAGCTTGTGCCCCCTCTGGTGAGTTAATGGAGTAAATCTGAACATATGTCTCAAGATGGAATCCTCTTGAGATATAGTCTGGGCTGATCCCAGTCCCCATTCATCACTTTTCACTAGCAGATGCAATTTTCAGAGAATTTACACATGAGCCCTCTTCTAGAGGGCCATGTTTTGCATTGATATGGGTAAGAAGAGGGATGTCAGGGACCTGGTTAGAATGCATTCTATTATTCATCCCTGCTGCAACCAGATTCAGGAGTCACTTTGATTATCTGACCAGCAGTAGACTAATTCTTCTGTTTCTTTGTCAAGTAGACTTTTAACAGAGTGGGGGAAATTCTAAACTAACTATATAAAGCATTCAATTTCAATCCAAAACATATTTAGAATATACTCAAATTTTATAAAAGAAGCCAACTTCAAATGATTTTTTTTAATCAGGTAACGTAATCCAGAAATTTACTCTGATTTACTTCCTGCACTCTAAAGGAAAAAAAGTGCTAGATAAAATATTTACATATATATATATATGAACAGCCTAGTATTAAGGATACAGCCTAAAAAACTCGATCCCACAACTATCACAGCTAGGAAAGTCATTAAGAGGCAGCTGGTGGCTTGAAACCCTGCCAACCTGCATCTATCATTCTCAGTTTTT
The DNA here is from genome assembly GCA_036589455.1 of Ateles fusciceps. Taxonomy (NCBI): domain Eukaryota; kingdom Metazoa; phylum Chordata; class Mammalia; order Primates; family Atelidae; genus Ateles; species Ateles fusciceps. The sequence continues at coordinate 61,943 of JAZHEH010000080.1, read as the reverse complement.
GCTTTATTAGTGGGAAATTTAGTTCCCAATATATAGATTATCTAACTCTCACTAAATTGATCCAACTCTTGTCCTTTAATGAACTGGCAATCCACTGTCACACTTAAGCCACTTGATAATTGTGACTTTGCTGATCTCTGGCAAGGCCTACAGTCTCATAACTTGAAAACCCTATAGCCAATAAAACTTAATAACTTACCATCAGGTTTCTAGTTAAGTCAGAAAAATGTGTACTTAAAAATTGAAATAGTTTATTAGATTATGTTCTTTTTTCCCTTTGAGTGTGCATCTTTTTTCCCTTTGAGTGTGCATCTTTGCTATTAGGTAACTAATATATACAAAAGATGACAGGGCTATTGAAAAACTGAGTATTTTTAGTAAGTTATCAAAATTATATACAAGTGATATTATCTTAACTGTGAAGCTAGTAACTTAATTATACCAACATAAGAAAATGTCACAGCATAAAAGGTTTTATTCACCAAAGAATGTATTATAAAACAGAGAATATGTGATATTCTATATACTGCCATAATAAAACATTTATTTAAATTGCCTAATAAAGTCAATATTATTAAATCTATATGTGTACTTAATAATTTACCATTACAAAAATAATCTTAGTATAGGCTGCCTCATTTTATTGTTTCATATTTTTGCACATCGCAGATACTGTGCTTTTAACAAATAGAAGGTTTGTAGCAACCCTTTGTCAAGCAAGTTTATTGACACCATTTCTCCAACAGTGTGTGCTCACATTATGTCTGTGTCATATTTTGCAAATTCTCACAATGTTTCAAGCTTTTCCACTACTAATATATAAAGTATGGTGATCTATGATCAGTGATATTTGAGTTTACTATCGAAATTGTTTTAGAGCACCACAAACTACACTTTTATAAGACAGTAAAACTTAATTGATAAATGCTGTGTGTGTTCTGACCAGCTGATTCCAATTTCTCTCCCTCTCTTCAGGAATCCCCATTACAAAAGACACAGCACTGCTGAAATTAGACCAATTAATCCTACAATGGCGTCTACGTTTTCAAATGAAAGGAAGAGTCTCATGTCTTTCTCTTTAAATGAAAAGCTAGAAATGATTATGCTTTGTGAAGAAGGCATGCTGAAAGTCAAACTAGATGAAAAGGTAGGCCTCTCACACCAAACATTTAGTCAAGAGGTGAATGCAAAGCAGAAGTTTTTGAAGGAAATTAGAAGTGCTACTCCAGTGAAGACAGAAATGTTAAGAATGCAAAACAGACTTATTACTAATATGGAGAAAATCTGAGTGGTCCGAATAGAAGATCAGATCACCCCGCAACATTTCCTTAAGCCAAAGCCTAATCCAGAGGAAGGCTCTAACTCTCTCCAATTCTATGCAGGCTGATTGATGATGATGCTGTGGAATAAACACGGGACTTAGCAGAAGTTGGTTCATGAGTTTGAAGGAATGAATTATGATGAATTCATTAATGTCTCACACTATGATACTTTGTATGTTTAAAAGTGATCCTGAAGGGTATGTATATTATATTGTGTGATACATACATAATATATATTGATGTATAAATAGGTCATTTAAAGGTCACATGGATAATTCAATAATTTGTATATAACAATGTATATATATAAGCTAATCATATTCTGAGATAATATATTTTTAAATTACTTGCTTAATCAGTTTAAAAATCCACCAGAGGAATGCCTTTATGCATTTCTTCACCCACCGTGAAAAACGAGATACAACTTTTCAAATTTCTATTTTTCTTTCATTTTTAGCTGACCAATCGTTAAAAAAAATAATCAAACAACTGAACAAAAAGCATTTAAATTGAAAGTCTCAATCAAAACATAATAAACAGAACTACTATCCAGTATAGACATATTTTCCTCTACTTAAAGCTACAATACCTTTTCTTATTAAGAACTTAGTATCATTACAAGAATCCCATTCCCCTTGCAAATGAGGAAAATTTATCTCAGAGTAAATTGTTCAATGTTACAGGCGTAATTTCAAAGGAGAGAATGCAAAGCAAGCACAACTCGCAAAATGCTCAGCCTAGTTTTCACTAAATTCTGTTTTGGTTGCTGTTAAAATGATTTCAAGAATAAAAAGAAAACTGAAAACTAAACCTTTTGTATAAGATGCCAATAAAGTTGCTACATCATCTGAGTTACTCAAATCCAGGTTTTATTTCATGAATTTTAACCTAGCAAATACTAAGTCTTTAATCTTAGCAAGGTTACATAATATAAAGAGAAAGTCAACCAGAGCAGACACCAAGAGACCTGGAGTGGGAAACCTCGCTCCACAACGAGTTGCACAGACTTGAGAAAATCATTTCAAGTCTCAGTACTTACTGCCAAACTGTCAGAGGAGTTTTAAAGATAAATGAGCATAATTCTATAACTGATGAGAGATTAGGACCACATAAACCAATGGATGCTCAGATAAACATCAAAGAATTATGACATTGACCAAATCAAATTTAACAATATAAACCAGGTTTTAAATTTTAATACTCATGGAAGACAACATAAATTTCATTAAAATGGTAATCACCAGAAATAATCTGAACTAAGAATCACAATTCTATGATTCAATAACATTTGAGGAAATACATTAATATGACATACTACTAAACTGAAAATATATCACAACAGAATATGAAATACAAATTTAGTATTATTTTAAAGGTACCCTAATAGATTTATACAGAAGAGAAGCAACTTTAGCAAATTCAGATTGTTACTTTTTTCTGGAGTATAAATAAATATTAACGTGCACATTTTAAAAATATATTTCCATCTTACAATTGAAGCCACAGCTGAGTAAAGGACCCTGATTTAAGTTTCAGGAATACACATTTGTGAACAATAACAACAAAATAATGATAACAAGGACTTCTTACCAAATTACTGTATTAATGAAGCAAAGAGCAAAACTCCAAATGCAACTGAGAGCCCAATTTTCATAAGCATACTATATCTTAAAATGATTGATCTGTGAACTATTTTTTCCTTACTCACAAGTTGAATACCTGCAGCTTGTAGGAAGGATTTCAGAGCAATGGGACAAAACCATCCACGTGCTTACACATGATTAGACTAAGTTTCCAATTTATTTGGCCTTAGATAGTGAATTTGAGCAGAAGGTAGGTAGTTAGGCAGGGCAGGTTAGTATTTGAGCTAGGACTGGTTTTCTTGCATTAGAGGTTTATTGTGAAGGAACACTACCTATGGGAGGGCCAGCCTTCCATCTGAGAAGTTACTCTCTTTGCTTCCTTTTTAAACTCAGGGCTTATATCATAGTTCTAAAGTTCATAACAACAGTCCACATTCTGAAATGTTAGGGTATATTTACTAATATTTGTTCCTATTAGTGTTTAGAATCAACTCACAAAAGCCACATCATTGAGAGAGAAAACTAAACCAGTGCTGAGGTAGCCTCAATAAATAGCTCTCTTCTCTCTGTACAAAGACTATTTTCTCAAGAAACGTCCCTTATAATTAATACTCCACAGAACATGCTTCGAGGTCTGCCACTCTAAATATTTTGAACTTTAGCCTTGGAGAATGACATTAGTACATTAGTAGTGTTGCACACTTAAAACACTGTTTTTGCTCCTTGCTGATTTGGTGTCACTGTATTTCTTTATGAACTTGCAGTCAGAAACACCCATATGCTATATACTACTGAAATTATTACAGAGCTATTGTTGAGTGGTATTACCAAATACATAGTACACCTTAGTATCAGTACCTACAAAAGCTATGGCCTGTATGAGAAATTCATCTTAATATTTTGGATATTGTAAACCTCTGGATTATTCATATTTTTTTCTTTGGCTGCTAGGAAGCTCAAAGCCCAATTTATAGCTCACGTAGATAATGTGTTGACTTTTAATGCTGTTTACCTTTAGATTTACCCATTTCCCTGCCTTTGTCTTCCCTTTGTGCCAATTGTGTATTTAATATGTTGTTTCAAGTTATTTAAAAAACAATGAAGAGATAATGTTAGTAGAGGCAAATATACTTTTGTTTCATATATTCACATAAAATGTTATATATATTTATTTTATATATATTCATATAAAATATAACGGGCATTTATAGTTTTAGACTAAAGAAAATAAAAGTGATAAAGCTATCACTAACCTAATAGAATTAAAGGCATATAATATAAATGTGTACTTTTATTCAAAGAAATTCAATGACAACAAAAAAGTATGCAGGGTATTATTTCTGAAGACCTTGCCTTAAAATCTTTCAATACCCAGATGACCTTAGCTGATTAAATTTAATAACATTTGTAAAAATGTTTTGAATTGTAAAACTCTTTAAGTAATCAAGGTATTATAACATGCAATATAAATCAATCAAACAAAAAGTAAGTGTGAATAACACTAGTGGGAAATGAGTTTTTAGGAAGATTTTTCCTTTCCAAGAAAGGCTTGTGCAGTGAGACAGTTTTGACCTTAAGGAGGCCGCCATGTAAAGGCAGCTGATGGGATTTACTACAAATTATGTAAGGGTCTTCCACAGGCCCTTCTTACTTAAAAAAAAAAATGCTTGTAAAAGAATACACCTGGCCTGTCTGTTTACAACTGACTGCAAATTATGGATTTATGAGCCACAGTTGTGTTAGAATGGACGTTAATCATGTAGCTTTCTTGCAAGGTCGAAAACAGAGAAATTCTGAAAGGAAATGGATAATCTGGGCCTGTATAGACCACATAGAATAACTACTCACCAGTCTCTGAAACAAACTATGTCTTAGTGCAGGAAGAGGCAGCGAGAAAGTTTCATCTGCTGATTTGGGACGTCTCAGCTGCTGGGTTGGTAATATCCTAATATCCCCTCCCTAATTATTAGTAAAGCTTTGTGCATGAGGCATTCTACTAGTCCATTTTCATGCTGCTATAAAGACATACCCGATACTGGGTAATATATAAAGGAAAGAAGTTTAATTGACTCACAGTTCTGCATGGCTGTGGAGGCCTCAGGAAACCTGTAATCATTGCAGAAGGAGGTGCAAACAGCGTACCTCTCCACCAAGCAGCAAGAGCGAGAAGTGCAGAGTGAAGGGGGCGGAGGAAAGTTCCTTATAAACACTACCAAATCTCGTGAGAATGAACTCACTATCAAGAGAACGACAACTGGGAATCGCCTCCTTGATCATAATCCCCTTCCATAAGGTCCCTCCCCTATGACGTGGGGATGACAATTCAGATTACAATTCAAGATGAGATTTGTGTGCGGACACAGAGCCAGACCATGTGAGGTCACTATCTCTACCCATTTATATATCAATTTATCTATCAATTGATTTATCTACCCACATATACACCCATCCACCAACCCAAACAACTATGGAGAGGAATAAGATTTAGAAAAAGCTTGAGTGGCAATAAAACAATGAAAATGTCAACAACATTTGTCATTGTAAATAAAAATAGACAGAAAATATGATGCAGCCAGATAAACATGACTTCATATAAAGCTGTGAAAACTTAGACAATTTATGTAAGCTTTCTGAGCTTCAGTTAGAATGCCTATTAAGTGGGAAAGTAATAAAACATCTAGAGTGTTGCTATAAAATTACCTGGCCTGTAGATGAAGCAAGCAGCACAATGTACAAAGTCGATAAATGAAAACACAATCCCACTTTAGCAAAAAGAAAATAAATATAACAAATTCCCTGAAACCTTCACAAATATTTGAACAAAAGTAAAACCAATATAATACATGCAACAAAGTTTGGTTTAGCCTGAGTATCAGCATAAAATTTGTTGTATTTTTGCCCTGGGATTTGGGAGGCGGAATATTTAGTACAAAGTCATTCTGGTATTCCCATAATGTGAGTAAACAATGATAATAATATCAAGCAGGTTGACACCATCTCTATTCAGCTCAAAAATGCAGCTAACATGAAAAAAGCATGACATAAACTGCAGAGTTGACATCCATAATATACACATTCAAATACAGTAAACATTGTAGATGGAACTTGTTAATGTTTCCCCATGTCAGCTGAAATATGAATATGAATAATATAAATATTATTGTAAAATATGTTGAAATAATTCATGATAGTTGTGAAACTGTTAATTTAATACATAAAAATAATTCTTAAGAATTTTAAGTAGCTAAGTAAATAGGGAAATCAGTGGTGATTTCATATGTATATAAAGAGATTGTACTGCTGTACCTAGGTAATTTTAGGTAGAAAATACTTATAAATATTTCACTAATACAAGGAAGAGAAGAGAAATTATATAATAGAATAACTAATTTTTTAGACTTGTTTTATGTGCTAAAATTCATAACATTAAATATACTTTTTGAAAAACTAAATTTATTGTTTAGTTATTTTACTGCATTTGTCATATTCCTCAAAAAACATTTTATTTGTGAATTATTTGTATCTTTTAAAGAAAAATTAAAAGCAGAATGCCCAATTCACCACCTTAAAACAAAAGTGAAATATCTCAAAAATCGTGCACAATGTCATGAAAAATCATCTTTGTTGTAGATAATAGTAAAGAACACAAGGAATATGAAGAGGTGTATGTTGAAGATGAATAAGGTAATCTCAAAGTATATTCCACCTCCACTGGTCTAGGGTTGAAACTAAATATTTATTTGGTTTTATAAATATTAGTTATATGGACAGTAGAAGCAATATCAGAGTTGACAGTCTTGAGAAATAAAAAGTAAAACTTCTATTAGCTTCTGAAATGTTTAAATGTTTAAACATTTAAATATATATATATAATGTTTAATACTGTTAATGTTAAATACAAAAGTAATGTTTGTTTCATGTTTAAATATAATTATATAGCTTATTTTAGATACATACAGAAAAAAGTATATTCTAAGATATATGTGGCTTTAAGTTTTATTTTTATGAAATATTGATTTGAACACTCAGCATTTAATCAAATATATATATTAGGTACATCACTAAGTGGAATTCAATGATGATTTACATTAGATGGAACCCTCATTCTGCTGAGAGGAGAGCATTTGATAAAGTCTTAGCTATTTTGTTAAAAATAAGAGAAGAGTAAAAATGCTTTCAAGTTAAGTCTGATTCAAAACAAGAAACAAAAGCTAATGGACAGCATGAAACTTACAGGAAGCTTGGAAACTGTGTTAAGGAGAAAAAATTAAATGCCAGAAGCAGACATACACGATAAAGATTAGGAAAACACATTCAAGAGAAAGTCAGTTAAGGATAGGGTGAAAAGTATGAATGTGCAAGTGTGGTATTATGAACATGGACTCTGACATATTTTTATATATATTGTATACTATATATATTATAAAATATTTTCACATTTTTTAATTTTTAATTTTTGTGGGTACATAACAGGTATACATATTTATGAGGTACATAAGATGTTTTGACACAGGCAATGCAAGCATTTATCCTTTGAGTTAACACACAAATCAATTACACTCCTTATTTAAAAATATATAATTAAGTTAAAATTGACTATAGTCACCCTGTGTTGTATCAATTTACATTCCCACCAACAGGATATAAGGGTTTTCTTTTCTCTACATTCTCACCAATATTTACTATTGCCTGTCTTTGGATATAAGTCATTTTAATTGGAGTGAGATGATACCTCATTGTAGTTTTGATTTTATTTTCTCTGATTATCAGTAATGAGCACCTTTTTATATACTTGTTTGCAATTCATATATCTTCTTTTGAGAAATGTCTATTCAAATCTTTTGCTTATTTTTTGATTGGATTATTAGATTTATTTTTTACAATAGAGTTGTTTGAGCTCCTTATACATTCTCCTTATTAATCCCTTGTCAGATAGGTAGTTTGCAAATATTTTCTCCCATTCTGTGAGTTGACACTACACTTTGGTGATTGTATCATTTGCTGTGCAGAGGCTTCTTAACTTGATGTAATTCCATTTGTCGATTTCTGCTTTTCTTGCCTGTGCTTGTGGGGTATTGCTTAAAAATTTTTGCCCAGACAAATGTACTGGAGATCTTCCCCAATATTTTCTTGTATGTGTTTCATAGTTCGAGATCTTAGTTATAAGTCTTTAATCAATTTTAATTTGGATTTTTTATAAGGTGAGAGATAGGGGTCTAATTTCACTCTTCTACTACATGAATATCTACTTTTCCCATTGCTGTATATTGAAGAGACTGTCTTTTCCCGAGTGCATGTTCTTGGCACCTTTGTCAAAACTGCATTAACAGTAGGTGCATTGATTTGTTTCTGGGTTCTCTATTCAACTTCATTGGTCTATGTGTCTGTTTTATGCTAGAAACATGCTTGTTTCCTATATCTCTGGAATATCATTTGAAGTCAGGTAATGTGATTCCTCCAGTTTTGTTATTTTTGCTTAAGATAGCTTTGGCCATTCTGGGTCTTTTGTGATTTCATATATATTCCAGGATTGTTTTCTCTATTTCTGTAAAGAATGTAATTGTTATTTTGATAGGGATTGCATTTAATCTGTAGATTGTCTTAGGTTGTATGGACACTTTAATAATATTGATTCTCCAATCAATAAACACAAAATATTTTTCCATTTTTTGATGTCCTCTTCAGTTTCTTTTATCAGTGTTTCATAGTTTCCTTATAAACATCTTTCACCTAGTATTTAATTATATGTCTGGCTACTGTAAGTGGGATTAATTCTTTAAAATTCGTTTTCACATTGTTCACTGTTGACATATAGGAAAGCTATTGATTTTTGTATATTAATTTTGTATCCTGCATCTTTATTGAATTGGTATATCAGTTCTCACAATTTTCCTGTAGAGTCTTTAGGTTTTTCCAAATATAAGATCATATGATCTACAAACAAGGATAATTTGACTTCTTCCTTTCCTATTTGGATGTAATTTATGTCTTTTTTTTTTGTCCAGTTGCTCTAGCTAGGACTTCCAATACTATATTGAATAGCAGTGGTGATAGTGGGTATCCTTGCTGTTTTCCAGGTGTTAGAGAAAAGACTTTCAGTTTTTCCCCATTCACTATATTACCTGGGGGCCTGTCATACATGGCTTTTATTATGTTGAGATATATTTCTTCTATCCCAAGATTTTTAGTTTTTAAAATCATGATGGGATGTTGTATTTTATCAAAAACATTTTCAGCATCAAGTGAAATAATCATATAGTTTTTATCCTTCATTCTGTATATATGATGAATCACCTTGATTGACTTTTATACTTTGAACCTTCCTTGCATTCCAGGAATAAATCCCACTTGGTCATCATGAATGATCTTTGTATTAATAATATATTGTTGAATTTTGTTTGCTAGTATTTTGTTGATTTTTGCAACAATATTCACCAGAGATATTGGCCTGTAGTGAGTTTTTTCTGTTTTTTTAAATATGTCTTTGTCTGGTTTTGATATCAGTGTAATACAGGCTTCATAGAATGCGTTTGGAAATACTCCACCTTTCTCTACTTGTTCAATATTTTGAGTAGAATTGGAATTAATTTGATTTCAACTGTTTGATAGAATTCAGAAGTAACGTCATCAGGTCCCAGGCTTTTCTTTGCCAGGAAGCTTTTTTATCACAGCTTCGGCTTCATTATCTGTTATTAACCTGTTCAGGTTTTTTATTTCTTCCTGGTTCAATCTTGGTGGGTTGTATCTAGGAATTTGGCCATTTCTTCTAGATTTTCCAATTTATTAGCATATAGTTGTTCATAGTAACTACTAATGATGCTTTGTATTTCTGCAATATCTGTTGTAATGTCAGCTTTTTCATTTCTGATTTTATTTGAAACTTCTCTTTGTTTTTCTTAGTAAGTCTGGCTAAAGATGTCAGTTTTGTTTAATTTTTCAAAAAAGATTTGTTTCACTGATCTTTTATATTTTTGGTTCCAATTTATTTCTGCTTTGATCTTTATTATTTCTTTTCTTCTACTAATTTTGGGTTTGGTTTGCTCTTGGTTTTCTAGTTATTTATAATATATCTTTAAATTGTTAATTTCCAGTTCTTCTTCTTGTTGATGTAAGGAATAGCTATAAACCTCCAAAGTTAGTATTGTCTTCACTGTATCACATAGGTTTTTGTATGTTGTGCTTACGTATTATTTGTTTCAAGAATTTATTCAATTTTCTTCTTCATTGACATACTTGTCATTCAGGAGCATATTGCTTAATTTCCATGAGTTTCAATAATTTCTAAAAGTTCTATTGTTATTGATTTATAGTTTTATTTTATTGTGATCATGGAAGATGACTGATATCATTTCAAGTTTTTGAATGTTTTAAGACTTGTTTTGTGACCTAACATATGGTCTATCCTTGAGAATGATTCATGTGCTAATCCATGGGCTGAGAAGAAGAACGTGTATTCTGTAGCTCTTGGCTGAAATGTTCTATAAATATCTACTAGATCCATTTGGCCTATAGTGCAGATTAAGACAGATGTTTCTTTGTTATTTTCTGTCTGGAAGATCTGTTCAATGCTGAAAGTGGGGTGTTGAAGCCTCCAGCCATTATTATTTGGAGCCTATCTCTCTTCTTCAGCTCTAATAAATGTTTCCTTTATATATCTTCATGCTCTAGTGTTGAGTATATATATATTTAAAATTGTCATATACGCTTGCTGAATTGAGTACTTTATCATTATATAGTGACATAGTTTGTCTCTTCTTAGTTTTGGTGTTAAAACCTATTTTGTCTGATGTAAGTATAGCAACTTCTGCTCTTTTATGGTTTCCATTGGCATGGGTTATCTTTTTCCATTCCTCTAATTTCATTCTATGTGTGCCTTTATAGGTGAAGTGTGTTTCTTGTAGGAAACAGATCAATAGATCTTGTTTTTTCATTCATTCAGCTAGTCTATGTCTTTTGATTGGAAAGTTTAGACCATTTATATTCAGTGTTATTATTCATAAGCAAAGACTTACTCCTGCCATTTTATTATTTGTTTTCTGATTTTTTTGTGGTCTTCTCTTCCTTCTTTCTTTTCTTACTGTCTTTCTCTAGGAAAGGTAATTTTCTCTGGTGATATGACTTAGATTTATGTATGTGTGTGTGTGCGTGTGTGTGTGTCTGTGTGTGTGTGTGTGTGTGTCTGTGTGTGTGTGTTTCTCTTGTATTTTTTTGGTTTTAGGTTACCATAAGGCTTTCAAATACTACCTTATAACTCATTATTTTAACCTAACAACAATTTAACACTATTCACATAAACAAGTAAACAAAAAGAAAATTATAAAAACTCTACACCTTAACTTCATCCCCCTGCTTTTTATTGTCTCTGTTTATATCATTATGTACTCCCTATGCCTTGAAAAGTTGTTGTAGTTATTATTTTTGATTCATTGGGTAATCTTTCTACTTAGGATACGAGTAGTTGAAACACCACAGTTTTAGTGTGATAAAATTCTGCATTTTCCTGTGTACTTACAATTACCAGTGAGTTTTGTACCTTCAGGTGATTATTCATTGTTCATTAATGTCCTTTCCTTTCTGATTGAAGTACTCCCTTTAGCATTTTTTGTAAGACAGGTATGGTTTTGATAAAATTCCTTAGCTTTTTTTTTTGTCAGCGAAAGTCTTTATTTCTCTTTCATGCTTGAAGGAATTTTTTTTCAGGTATACAATTCTAGAGTAAAAGTTTTTTTTTTTTTTTTTTTTTCCTTCAGCATTTCAAATATGTCATGCCACTCTCTCCTTGCTGGAAAGGCTTCTGCTGACAAATCCGCTGCCCAATGTATTGGGGCTCCAGTGTATGTTATGTCTTTCTTTTCTCTTGCTGCTTTTAAGATTCTCTCTTTATTCTTGACCTTTGGGAATTTGATTATTAAAGCCTTGAAGTAGTCTTTCCTTTGGATAATTCTTCTTGTTGTTTGTTCTATAAAATTTCTTGTACTTGGATATTGATATATTTCACTAGGTTTGGGATATTCTCTATTATTATCCCTTTTTATAAACTTTCTAACCCTATCTCTTTCTCTAATTCCTCTTTAAGCCCAATAAATCAGATTTGCCCTTTTGAATCTATTTTCTGGTTTCAGTAGGCATGCTTTGTTGTCTGTTATTCTTCTTGTCCTCTTTTTGACTGTGTATTTTCAAATAGCCTGTCTTCAAGCTCACTAATTATTTCTTCCACTTGATCAATTCTTAAAGCAATCTGATGTATTCTTCAGTATTCATTTCTCAGCTAGAGCATGTCTGTTTAATTTTATAATAATTTCAATCATTTTTTAATGTATCTGATAGAATTCTAGATTCCTTTTCCATATTATCTTAAATTTATTTGAGTTTTCTTAAAACAGCTGTTGTGAATTCTCTGTCTGAAAAGTCACATATCTCTGTGCATCCAGGAATGTTCCCTGGTGCCTTATTTCTTCATTTGATGAGGTGATGATTTCCTGGATGGTGTTGATGCTAGTAAATACTCTTTGGTATCTAAAAAGTTACTATTTACTGTAATCTCACTGTTTATGCTTATTCATACTCACTGTTTATGCCTAGTCATACTCATACTCATATTACACCTATTCATACTCATTTTTTATTTATGAGCCCTTGGATTCATCTAAGAGCTGCAGTACTTCTCTGGCCTAAACTGCCTTTCAGGTTTAAACACCACAACTTTAGTGTTATAATATTCTGTGTTCTCCTGTGTACTTACAATTACCAGTGAGTTTTGTACCATCAGGTTATTACTTATTGTTCATTAATGATCTTTTCTTTCTGATTGAAGTACTCCCTTTAGCATTTTTAGTAAACACAGAGCACTGTAACCCTCGGTTGTGAGGTTTGCAGGAACTCAAGTTTCCACTGCTGGGATCAAAAATTCCTCTCTGGCTAGCACTGGTTTAAATGCTACCACCATGTGTGGGCATCAACTGAATTTGGTCCAGGTTTCCTTTTTGCTCTAACATGGCAGCACTGAGTTCAATGCCTCAAAATTGCTGTGTTTTCCCACCCTTTTCATATGTTTTACATATACCTTTTTAAAACACCAAAGCATGCAAAATGCTGCAGTTAATTTTAAATAATATATTTATGAAAGATCCATAAGAGGGAAAAAAGAAATATCTGTAGAAAACAATATAGGTATTCTTAGAATTATTCTTAGCTAAAATTATAAAAGACATCAAAAAGGATGAGAGGAAAATGACCTAAGATAAATGCAAATAAAAATAGGGTGCATACATTATTAAAATAGGTACTGAAACATTTAAAGCACACAAAGTGATTGGGCAACTCAGAGCAACCTGACAAAGGGAAGAGTAAGTTATATGTCAGGCAAGATAATGCACAAGAAAGTACTAGATCAAATTTCTGAGAAAGACAGTTAAATTACGTGGAATGGCAGAGATAATGAGGTGCCTTCAATACTTATTTGATTTTTTACCTACTGTCATACAAGGAGAGCAATCATATAATTAAAGAACCTAGAACAAACAAAATTAAGTGGGAATAGATACCCAAGTTATTAGAGCATTCACCTTCTCTTTAAATAAGTATGAAGATTTAGGTCTTCATTAATTACATTTCAGGACACAAAAGAACTATCAAATGTTACTGTAGGGTAATCATTAAGAAATCATGAAGCTTTTACATCAATTCCAGAGATAAAAAATGTTTTATAACTTGTAATGTAGAAAATGATATGGTAGGAGAATTGATTTCAACAAGCAGCAATATGTGGAAAAAATGCTTTGAGTGAATTAAGAAAAGGGAACAATTGACTGACAGAAAAATCCCAAAAAATTGGTCTCAGTTTTTTTACATTAATAGAGACAAATAAATTAAAGGGGAAATCTACAATACCTTTTTCTGTTGCTTTGAAAAAGGGTTATTTTTATTCTAAGTATATTAAGAAAGATTTTCATAACAATTTAAGAACATTTATACATTGAATGATTTTTAATGTATTAATTAGACACAGCAAGAAGTACAGGTCAGCTGTCAAAAGTACATGCTCTTAAATTGGACTGCCCAAATTGGTTTCCTGCTTCATGCTTGGCTGTGTGATCTTACAAAAGTTATTAAACTTCTCTTAGCTGCACAGGATTATGTAAAATGACCCATGGCTAGAAGTCTTTGCTAAAAAATTATCTTTAATTATTATTTTACTTAATCTTCAGTTAATGCTTAAAATACACTATAAAATACATCATGTTTTCATTTAGCAAGGAAAGAAAATTAGGCCTAGAGAAGTTACAAACTATATCCTAGGCTATTTATGACTAAATGATTTCATTTTTAGGTCTCTTCCTATGATCTGACAGTATATTATTTCTTCAATAGTTAGCTAATTTGAAATTTTAGTTTTTAAGTTTGATTATCCTAATTTTAGTACTATTAAAGTCTATATGTATGCCATATAAATGTATATGTACATATGTATATACATGTGTGCATTTATGTGTTTATATATGTGTATATGTATATATCCATCTTTTCATGCCACTACATAATATCCTATATTTTTCCTAAAATTAGGGTTGAAAAATAATACATTTTACTTGATGTTAACCAAATATAACTGAAATTTTACATTGGCTTAGATTCTTAAAACCATTTACACATCATATTTAAACACTTTATGTTTACTCCTAATAGTGACAATAAACATTATTTTTGTCACTGCCATTTTATGCACTGTTGTGTGAAATACTACTCATGAATGTATAAACTACTTCTCTTGCAAAAAATAAAATGAAGCATTTCTATGTGGTTTTCATGAAAATTTAAAGCACTGCTTATGAGAAACATTTGATATAAAGTTATGGGTATCCCTGAGAATCTCTTCTCTGCTCCCATCCCATGTTTCAGTAGTTTCCACAGTAATGGCTTTATGTGTGTATTGAAATTATGGGAGAGTGCTGAATTCTGGAAATTCAGTTATCCTCCTGGTCTTTCAAATAATCTTAGAGTTATCTCAGAGAAAATTTACCTAACTAACTTGACTCTCAACAAAATGTACATGTGACATATTTGCTGCTAAAAAAAAATCTGCAGAAGTATAAACTGAGAATTTCAATTTTGATAAGTCTTTGGTGATTCTGAGACATCATACACACACTCAGATCCCCAGAGCACACATGGCAAAGAAAGCTTCAAAAAACACTTTCTACAGGGGAACAAGTATAGGTTCTGGAGTGAGGCCTGTGTTTGAAAAACATTTTGTTCACCAGTTTGGTGTTTGAATTTGTTCAGTCACCTGCACTGAATGTATTTATTTGTAAAATGGGGATGAGGGATGCTGCTCATTTCAGCAAGATTTTGGGTAAATCAAATAGGAAAGAGACCTGGAATGTAACAGGAAGGTGCTCAGCACTTCTTTGCCTTCTCTCTCTAGTCAGTTACCTAAGGGCCTCTCTTCTTTGACAAGATTTCAAATAACATAGAAGAAAATCAGACTAAAACTATTTCCAAAAAGGTAAAAGTTGAAATGTCAGAAAAAACTAACTATAATATTAGTAATCACAAGTAATAGCTACTTGAATGATGCTATGAGTTAGGCATTGTACTAAGTACTTTCATGGATTATCTCATTTCAAGTACGTTAAATTAATATGACAGCTTTTGTGTCAACATGACTGAGCCATGGATGCTCAGACATACAGCCAAAGATGTTCTAGATGTGTCTGTGAGGGTGCTTCCAGATGAGATTAACGTTTGAATCGGTAGACTGAGTAAATTGCCCTTCCTGACTTGGGTGGGTCTGATGCAATCAGTTGAAGACCTACACAGCCTAAAGCCTAAAGGCTAAGAGAGAACTTCTCCTGCCTGACTGCATGTGCTGATATACTGTTCATTTTTTTATTCCTAGCTTTAAGACTTGGACTGAAGTAAGCTCCTCTTGCATCTTAAGCCTGCCAGCTCTAGGACTAAAATTTATACCATTGGCTTTGTTGGGTCTCCCAGTTTCTCAGCTGCAGATCTTGGACTTCTCAGCCTCCATAATCAAATGAGCCAATTTCTTATAGTAAGTATCTTGGTACCCCTACCCAGTACAAGCATCCCCCTCTGCCTATCCACTCATCTATCCATCCATCCATCTATATATATATATATATATATTTGCCCCGTTGGCCATTTATTTAGATATGTCTGATGAATACAGTTAACTATTATTACAGCTCAAGTTGTAGATACTATAGTCTTAAAGAGATTATGGATCATATAATATAAAATACACAATGTCAAAAAGCCATGGAAAATACATATTATGAAATATCTGTGCACGAAGATCAAAAAAATTTTGCACCAAAATAAACATGTTAGCTTATTACATGTCTCACATGATCTAGTTTGAGGAACTAAAAAGGATAAGACTACAGTTAGAAAAGAGCTCCTAAAAGAGCAACATCAATTCTGCTAAATTAAAGCAAGAACAAACATCAAATGTGTTGTAAATTTGGGTGAAAAAAATGGTGAAATCATTGATGCTTTAGAAAAAGTTTATGGGGACAGTTGCCCAAAGAAATGACAGTTTAAAAATTGATAACTCATTTAAGAGAAAAGATGATGTTGAAGATGTAGCCTGCAGCAGCAGATGATTCACATGAACTTGCAAGAATAAAATTAATTTTGTTCATGCCTTCATTGAGGAGAACCAATCGTTAACAGCAGAAACAATAAATGAATGACATAGACATCTCAATTGGTTCAACTTACACAGTGTTGACTGAAAAATTAATGTTAAGTAAACTTCCCACTCGATTGGGGTCAGAAACTGTTTTGCCTAAATCAGCTGTAGACAAAAGCAGAGCTTTAAAAAATTTTTTTAGACAAGTAGGATTAAGATCTGGAAGGATTTTTTTCAAGAAATTGTAACAAGAGCTAAAACATGGCTTTACTAATACAATCGTGAAGATAATGCACAATCACAGCAATTGCTACCCTGAGGTGAAAGTGGGCTAAGACAAAGCAAAAGTGGGCCAGTCAAGGCATTTTACCTGTTGACTTTTTAGAGGGCCAAGAACCATAACATTTGCTTACTATGAGAGGATTTTGAGAAAGTTTGCCAAAGATTTAGCAGAAAAATTCTCTAAAAACCTACACCAGAGTCCTCTCTACCATGATGATGCTCCTACTTATTCCTCTAATCACATAAGGAAAAGTTTTGGAGAGTTTTGATGGGAAATCATTAGGTATACACCTTACCATCATGATTTGGCTTCTTGTGATTTAGTTTTGTTTCCTAATCTTAAAAAATATTTAAGGGCAACCATTGTCTTTAGTTAATAATGTAAAATGACTTCACTGAAATGGTTAAATCCCAGGGCCCTCAGTTCTTTGGAATGGTCTAAATGGCCATATATGCATGCCACTTATATGTATGAGGAGATTTATTGAGGGACTTGGCTCATATGATTATGGATGCTGAAGTCCACAATATGCCGTGTGTAAGCTGGAGAATCAGGGAGAAACAGGCATGGCGTGATTCAGTGAACATCTGAAGGCCTGAGAAACAGGTGTGGGCTAATGAGAGACTGATGATAACTAAGTCCTAGAGTCTGAAGGCCCAAAATACAGGAGCTCTGATACCTGAAGGCAAGAGAATATGGATGTTGCAGCTCAACAAGATAAAGAGTATTTGCCCTTCCTCTGCCTTTTTGCTCTATTCAGGCCCTCAAGAGATTGGAAGATGTCTTCCTACATTGGTGAAGATGGATCTTTTTACTCAGTCTACTGATTCAAATGCTAATCTCTTTTTAAAAACTCCTTAGTGATATATCGGAAATGTCTTTCCTGCTATCTAGGCATCCCTTAGCTGAATTATGTTGACACATAAAATCAACCATCATGGCCAGGATAGAACTAGAACTAAGTCCATTCTGTTTATTCCAATGTTAATACTTTTGACTAGTATACACTCAATCCACACACACCTCACTGCATCTGCCTTCCCACAGTCTACGGGTTGGATTTTGCAGCGCCAGAGAGTTGCAGAAAAGAGTGGAATAGCTTAAGTCTGATACAGAGAAGAGCTCAAGTGCAACGACAAACAGTGATTGATATTATACTTTAGTATAGAGACAACATAGGGAGTGGTGAGGACTATGGCGAACTATTCTACTTCTTTCCAGTTTGAAGGGAGCTGCAAGTATATAGCTCTAGTCAAGTCTAACAGTGTGAGAAGGTGGGTATAATGTTTCCAGCTATTTCAACTTTTAGAGAGGGACCAGAAATCAACATTTTATAGAAACATATACAGTTTTTAAGTGTTGGAAAATAATACAATTTATCTTGAGAATAATAAGAACATGTCCGTAGGTTAAATGGAGGCAGAGACTAAACCAGCACAAACAAAAACACACAGATACACACACACACACACACACACACACACACATCTATCCATCTATCTAATCGTCCTTTTCAGGATAGTACATCATAGTGCTAGCTACATTATACTAAAAGGAATAATTAGATTGATCAATAGCAATTCTTTGGTGCACATATAGATTCTTAATTTCAATATATAACATACTGTTGGAAATATGTTCAGGCTATTTGTTAGGGATGTGTATAGGGGGAGACACATAAAGCTTAGTCGTATGCATTTCTCATTTCACTTAAATGTTTTCCAAAGCATTGTGCACACACACAGCACATTACTTAGGAAACTATGACATAATACATACCAAAAATGATGTACGGAATAAATAAAATAAGATATGTGGGTGTGCCAGAGTGAGGGTGAGGAGCAAGAAAAATGAGCATCACAGAACTTGTTCTTGGAATGAGACATCACTAAATTGATTACAGAAAATTTGACTTTTAAATAGTGATGAGATTAAACTCAGAAGGTGATTAAAGCTTACAGGTAAGGAAGGTGGACAAGGTTATATGATGACTGTAAAAGATCAAGTCATTAACAGTCATGCACTGTGTTTTACAGAATGACAATTGCATTAGATTCTACTTATATTCAAACAGAAAGAGTTGAGAACTATTCGTAACCATCTCCCACGTATATTCTGTCTTAAGAACACCTCTCAGCTCTTTTTGTTACACTATAACTGGAAACCATTTTCCCACAACATTATTTATAAATAAAGAAACTAGATATATAATAAAGGAATGGGCGAAGGCCCCAGATACATATTATAATGTCCTGGGAAATAATTGCAATTATAATGAAGATCTACATAGTTTTATAAAACCTTATATGCAATGCATATTTCATACAAAAGGAGCCTACTGAAGAGGACGGCCCAGGGAATGATGTGTTGAAAGGGAATATTTGTAGTGAAAAATAAATAACTTTAGAAGCAAAGGCTCTTGGGTAAAAGGAATCAACACACCAAGAAGCATTCAGCCTGAAAGATTCATATCCTCATTCCAAGCATTCTTGGTTGTGTTCTCCAAAAAGGGTTCAAGTAATATTTCCTCTGGCACCACCAGGTTTCTTGTTAAAGGGCAGATTCAACAGAATGGAAAAAAGTTTTTGCAATCTACTCATCTGATAAAGGGCTAATATCCAGAATCTACAAAGATCTTAAACAAATTTACAAGAAAAAAACAAAGAACCCTAGCCAAAAGTAGGCAAAGGATATGAACAGACACTTTTCGAATGAAGACATTTATGCAGCCAACAAACATAAAAAAAGCTCATCATCACTGGTCATTAGAGAAATGCAAATCAAAACCACATTGAGATACCTATCTTACTCCAGTTAGAGTGGAGACCATTAAAAAATCAGGAGACAACAGATGCTGGAGAGGATGTGGAGAAATAGGAACACTTTTACACTGTTGGTGGGAGTGTAAATTAGTTCAACCATTGTGGAAGGCACTGCGGCGATTCCTCAAGGATCTATAACCCAGAGAATACCATTTGACCCAGTAATCCCTTACTGGGTGTATATCCCAAAGGATTATAAAACATTCAATTATAAAGACACATGCACACGTATGTTCATTTTGGCACTGTTTACAATAGCAAAGACTTGGAACCAACCCAAATGCCCATCAATGATAGAATGGGCAAAGAAAAAGTGGCACATATACACCATGGAATACTATGCAGCCATAAAAAGGATTAGTTCATGTCCTTTGTGGGGGACATGGATCAATCTGGAAACCGTAGATTCTTGCAAACTGACACAAGAACAGAAAAATCAAACACTGCATGTCTTCACTCATAAGCGGCAGTTGAACAACGAGAACACATGGACACAGGGAGGAAAACATCACACACCGGGGCCTGTCAGGGTGTGGGGGGGCTAGGGAAGGGATATAGGGGGTGGGAGGATTGGGGAGGGATAGCCTTAGGAGAAATACCTAATGTAGATGACAGGATGATGGATGCAGCAAACCACCATGGCACGTGTATACCTATATAACAAATCTGCACATTCTGCACATGTACCCAGAACTTAAAGTATATAATAAAAGAAAAACAAAAATCAAAAACAAAAACAAAAAATGCACATTCCTAGGCCCATGTATCAGTCAGATTTCTAAAGTAAGGGACAGGAAATTCAATTTTAAGAAGTAATTGTAGTGATTTGTATGCATTTCAAAATTAGAGAGTCACTAATTTAGAGAAATAAACTCATCCTCCACTATCATCACAGAGGGAAGTCATATGCAATAACTATTTCAGAATGTAGGGATGGGAAGATCCTTTATTGAATTTTAAAGCAACAATTATGAGAAGACCTAGATTTGCTGTGTTAACCTCTTATAATACAGATAAGAGAAACAAAAATGGTAGCAGCAACATTAGAAACATTCTACTATTTAGAGGCAAAACTCCAAACTTGTAGCAGCTGTGAGGAAATTCTTCTGCTTTATAGAAATTGCAGATATGATTTGTGAACTATGTTCAACTGTCATATCTGTAGATACCGGGAAGTTAACAGACTGTAGCAGCATGTTTGCCCAGCTACCCAGAAACTACAGCCCTCCTCTCCTCTCTTTAACACACAATTTCTCCCTTAGAAACACCAGCTCTGTAAACCAAAAGGTGTCTGAGACAGGTCTCAATCAATTTAGAAAGTTTATTTTGCCAAGGTTAAGGATGTGCCTGTGATAGAGACTCGGGAGGTCCTGACATGTGGTCCATGGTGGTGGGGCATACAGGCTTGCTTTTTGTACATTTTAGGGAGACATGAGATATCAATCAATATGTGTCAGATGTATATAGGTTCGGTCTGATAAGGCAGGACAACTTTGAGGTGGGGAAGGGGGTCTTCCAAGGTCATAACAGATAAGAGAAAAAGACTGCATTGAGTCCTCAATCAGCTGTCCACTGAATATACAATTTTGCTCAATGAATCTGCATTTTTACATAAACAATAGGGTAGAGGAAGCAATCAGATAAGGATTTGTCTAGGTGAGCCTCAGAATGATGGCTTTGACTTGTTTTTTGTCAACAAGGAATTTCCTTGTGTGCAAATTGTGAGAGTGTATGAAGCTTTTTATTATTATTATACTTTAATTTCTGAGGCACATGTGCAAGATGTTGAGCATTGCTGCATAGGTGGTTTGCACCTCCAACCCCCCACCCCCACTGTCACCTACATCGGGCATTTTTCCCAATGTTATCCCTCCCCAACCTCCCCACCCCCCACTATCCCTCCCCTAACCCCCACCCCTAACAGACCCCAGTGTGTGATGCTCCCCTCCCTGTGTCCATGTGTTCTCATTGTTCAACACCCACCTATGAGTGAGAACATGCAGTGTCTGGTTTTCTGTTCTTGTGTCAGTTTGCTGAGAATGATGGTTTCTGGCTTCATCCATGTCCCTGCAAAAGGACATGAACTCATACTTTTTTATGGCTGCATAGTATTCCATGGTGTATATGTGCCACATTTTCCTTGTCCAGTCTACTGTCGATGGGCATTTGGGTCGATTCTCAGGTCTTTGCTATTGTAAACAATGCCGCAATAAACATATATGTATAAAAAAAAAAAAAAAGAAACACCAGAATATGTTCTGTTATCAGCCTCTTCTTGAGTAGAATCTATACCACTCCTTAATATCAGGGATGAAAACTTTGTTATGCATTCTAATCAAGATAATTATATTTACCCTTATCAGTTATTAGTTGAGGAAAAGGAAGAATATAAATTATGATGGGGGCCAGGGCACAGTTGCTCATGCCTGTAATTCTAGAGCTCTGAGAAGCCTAGGCCAGGGGATTGCTTGAGGCCAGGAGTTTGAGGCCAGTCTAAGCAACATAGTGAGACCTTTGTCACTACAAAATATTTAAAAATTCACTGTGGGCTGGGTGTAGTGGCTCACGCCTGTAATCCCAGCACTTTGGGAGGCCAAGGCAGGTGGATTATCTGGATCAGGAGTTCGAAACCAGCCTGGAGAACATGGTGAAATACCGTCTCTACTAAAAACACAAGACTTAGCCAGGCGTGGTGGTGGGTGCCTATAATCGAACCTACTTGGGGAGGCTGAGGCAGAAGACTTGCTTGAACCTGGGAGGCGGAGATTGTAGTGAGCTGAGATCGGGCCATGGCACTCCAGCCTGGGCAACAAGAGCAAAACTCCATCTCAAACAAATAAATAAATAAAATAACTGTAGAGTGGTACACGCATGTAGTTTAACCATTTAGGAGGCTGAGGTGGGAGAATTGCTTGAGCCTAGGAGTCAAGGCTGAGATGAGTTATCATACTGCCACTGCCTCTCCACCTCTCAGCTTGGGTGACACAAGTGAAACCATGTATCTAAAAACAAAATTTGAAAAAAAAAAAAAACTATGATAAATGAAGCAATAAAGAAAATCTATGAGGAGCTTCTAAGAATAATCTCCTTTGTATTCTGGCTTCTAGACACTATTTTGTGGGGTATGATGCTTGGATCTTTTGCAAACATAAGAAACAAGACTAAAACAAAAATAAATACTATATTATAATCATTGAAGAGAGAGATGAGGGGGAGGGAGATAAGAAGGAAGGGGAGGAGAAGGGGGAGAGAGAGTCAAGAGGGCGCAAGGGGTAGGGAAGTGGAAGGAAAATGGAGGGAGGAGAAGGAGGGAGAGGGGAGAGTTTGTAGAGAGAGAGAGATTAGAAAGAATTAGGGCCTTTGATGGGATCTATGAGCCCCTAAGTAACCCTTCAATTACTCTACCACATGATTGTGTAGGTCCTTTGGGCAATGAAGGAGTTAAAGCAGCTCGACTCCTATTGGTTCCTTCCTTACTGAGGGGATGTTTCTAGATAAAGAAAGTGGCATGGTTCCTTTTCCCTGTAAACATGCTTGTATCTAGGCCTCTTTGTAAAAAACTAATAATATTTGCCAGAATAAAGGGTCCTGATATCTAGAATGCTCTTAGAAGGATGTCCCCAGTGAAGAATTATTAATAACAAATAAACCCATACTCTGTGGAATGCTGAGGCATATCTCCCTCAAATATATTACCTAAGCCAAAGTCTAAAATGAAGCTATTTCATAGTCTAACCACTTCCTTACTTATAAGGTAATATGTGAACCTTATCTGAAAATCCTTTGATTACTGTGCATGTTCAGTGCAGGAAGGAAAGACCTGAGTGCCACACAGGGTGTCCAAGACTTCTACCTGATTTTGTCTGATCCTCCTTTTCATCTCCATCCTTGAAATTATTAATAATGGTGATACTGGGTAAAACCTTTACTTCAGGTGATTTTGACTTGATAACCTTATCCTTTATATTGGCTCATCCTATTAAGTAAGAGAATATTTTTTGTTGCTGTTCAGTCATTTTGAGTTGTGTCTTCTGCATATCAATTGTGATTCTTCCAGATGGAAAGTAATGAGATTGCAATAGCCAGTGAAAAAAGTTAAGCATTAATGAGACACACAAGATAAACAAGGAAAACAAAAGAAGCAGAGAGAAATCTAACTGAGGAACTTTTCTAGCTAAGAATTTCATCAATAGCCAGTAAGAAGACATTGTTAATCAGCACAATAAAGTTCCACCTACATTTTTAAAAATTTACTATTAAGTACATATTCTTTAGGTTTTCTCTCATCCAGCAAACATGTGATCTATTCTCCAACTCACATAGATGGGTCCCTATTGTCTTGACCAGAGGTGATGGGATCACATCTGGATATTGTCAAAACGTGAGCCAATCAGTTACTCTTCTCTGTGAAATTACAAATAGGGCTAATAATGCAACCAATCTTTGTGCATTGCTGGACATGAAACATGCAAACTCTTTTTTCTACTATAGAACTTAACAAAGAAAATTGATACCCTGGGGTGGGGGAAAGCAGGAATGCTGTGAGGAGAAATAAGCAGTGAACAGACAGTTCAAGCTGTTTTGAGAAGGTTTATATTTAATACCTTCCCACAATTCTTATCCAGTTATATATATACAACAAAATGGCATAAGATAGAATGTGGTTAATTTAGTTAGTCCAGTATTATTTCAGTTCTCCTCAACAAGTCACTTTTTAAAATATTAAACACTGATTTCTAAAAAGTCATTTCAAGCATTACATTAGATACCTGACATTTGAATTTACCTGGGAAGCCAAATAAATTCATCAGAGCAATTTCTTCTTACAACCAGGACAATTCCCGTTTGCATGAGCTAGCCTATGCATAGTGATTCTGACTCAAAGTTCAAACGTACAGGAAGCAACTACCATTTACAGGTTTTCATTAATCTTTGCACATCTTAGCAAAACATGAAGAAATAAAAGTCTTTTGTATAAGAATGCTCTAACCATTTGTGTATGTGTGTAAGAAGAAGAGATTTAAGTAGATCTTTAAGTGGGAAGAATAATGCTAGAAGCTGCAAATGAGAGACAGGACAGGCACTAAGATGATAGAGTAGTTTCTGCTAAAATCAAATACTGTGGTATTTCAAAATTCAATTTATTGCATTAAAATAGACTTTAGCTTCACTCAACATCAGAGAAATAACACAATGTCCTCTCTCAGCCTTTCATTTTATCTCGTTGGTAGAGAAAATTACTTAGGCAACTTCTTCTGTCCTATTTCACATAAATTCCCAAACTTTAGAGAAATAAACTGTTGTCCCAAGTCCATGACTGATTTACAAGTTAAGCTTGCTCCTTAAAATAAGGGCATAAGAAGAATGCAAAAGGTAATCAAGGATTTTAAATCATGATATAAATTTAAAAAAAAAAACTGGAAGAAAATAAGTTAGCAGAGCAAAATAGAAAAATAGAAAAACAAAAAGTGAATAAGAGTGAGAAAAAAAGGAAAACATAAGTAAGACATATGAAGGCTAATTCCTCGTATCTTGATCTTGTAGGTTTTGAAACATTAACTGCAGCTGAATGTATCGCTATATTATATTTGCATTTATTTTAATTTCAATGCAACAAAAGTGATGTACTCTATATCTTTGTATATTTTCAAAAAACACTCATAGAATATTCACCATATGATACTTCTGTTATTTAGAGAGCAGCTCAACCATAGCTAATATGGGCCTGTCTCTTCATTATCTCCAAATTTCACTGGACAATGGTAGAAGTATAGAGTGGTGTTAACCAGTGAGAATGATATTAGAGCTATTATACGTATGATTTAATTTTCTACATTTTAGCTACACGAAATGTACAACAGAGTTACATGTGCAGTGCTTGAATTAAATCTAATTTTAAACTACACGATATTTGGGTAAGTATGCGAAATAATTTATAAAGTTAAAATATTCTCTTCCCTGCAGCACTTTAAAATTCCATTCCATATTTAACAAAAGCATGGAATAAGCTCCCAATATTGACGTCTTATAACCCAAGATCAACATATAAGGAGAAAGTAAACAGTAATTATTTAATGGGGTGTCCTGAACATGCAAATACCACACTGCTAGTTTTATTCTGTACTTCTAAATTTTATTGGAAACCTGTCTTATATACATTCCAATATTTAATTTATGAGGCTTACATATTTATACAAACTGCCAGTGCCAGTATGTTTCTCAATAGCTAGTGCCATTTTGGGGTCCCTAGAAAAATTTCATACCAAAAGAAGGTTTAACTTGCAAGAACTTTGGAGATGTAGTAGGGCCCTTGTTAATCAGCCATAAGTAAGAGCTGCAATACACTAGAGATACGTCTCTAAGACTTGCCTAGGTCAAAACAATTGAGCAAACAAGTAACAACAAAATACCCTCTTCCCTGCCACACTTAAAAATTCCATGTCAATTTCTACTTCTTCTCACAATATCTAATCCACCCATCTATCATGACATGGAAGTTGGAAATGGGAGAAACATCAGGAGAAACAGTACAGTAGTTCAAACCACGGTGACCTTTATTTTTTGTCCTGGGGAAGTTCTTTCTACCTTTCATGAGCTCTGGCAATCTTTAGAAAGTTGGTTCATAAGCTTTTAATGGTATAGTCTTTAATCTACATCTGTGGATTTAGATTTCTTGCCCGTAAAAGAGTTTACTGAAACATTCCCACCTATCAAGTAGGATCCACTCAGATAGTAGGAGGAAAATGTGCTAAAATACTTAAGAGTACAGGCTTGGACTACCTGAGTTTGAATCCTAGCTCTATGACTTAATAGCTATGAGACTTGAGAATAAACAATTCATTTGCTCTATATATCAATTATTTCCCTATAAAAATGGAAGGAGCAATAGTTTCTCCAGCATATAATAAGTGAAGATTACATAAGATAAAATGAGAAAGTGCTATGAAAAGTACCTGAAAAGTATTATGAAGACAACATGAAAACTATAAGAAGGGAATGGCAGTTTTCACATAGTGTGTGTATTTGTCATGCATCAAGGAGAGAGTGTTATTTAAAGAGCTTTCTGTTATCTGTGACATAAAATTTAATGCTGGAAAACAGATGCTGAAATCTTTCTTTGGAGAGATGGCCCAACCTCATATGGACTACTTCTAACTGAGGAATTAAGTATATTGGTGAAAAATTATAAAGCGGATCTTCTGGTTTCCATTTGTTGGAACCAGGGAAAGCTATTATTTTGTCTCTATGTTTTTGGCAAGCCAAGAGGAACTCCAATATGAAAGGAGAGAGTAGGCATCAGCAACAGGATAGTGAACTGCAAACTAAGAGGTGAGCTTTAGGAGGTGGGGTATGAACAACTGACTTCAGGAGCTATCTTATATCTCACTTAGATGTTATCATCCTTTGTTGCATTTACTTTCAGTTATTCTTAGATCTTCAGGAAACATTACAGCCTGGTGTATCTGTAATGTGAAGAATGAAAAGAGAGTCTGTGTCCATGCTTGGAAAAAAGTACTCAGGGGAAGAAAACAGAGCAGTCTAGAAAATACTTGACTAGAAGGAAAAAAAACATGGCCAACAGAGAAGCTTGCAGTAGCAGACTGAAAAAATATGTGACAAACAAGTAGTAAGACAGACTTGTTGGAACCTTGAGCATTTCTCAAAATTATTAAGGGTGTATATACTCAATAAAAGATACGAACTCCTGGCCTCAAGTGATCAGAACACCTTGGCCTCCCAAAGTACTGGGATTAGAGGCATGAGCCACCATGCCCAGCCTCTTTTTTAATGTTTAAGTTCAGGGGTACAAGTATAGGTTTGTCACGTAAACTTGTGTCATAGGGGGGTCTGTTACACAAATTATTTTATCACCCAGGTATTAAGACTAGTACCCATTAGCGATTTTTCCTGATCCTCTCCCCTCCTCCCACCCTCCACCCTCCAGTAGGCCACAGTGTGTGCTCTCCTCTATGTGTTCATGTGTTCTCACCATTTAGCTCCCACTTAAAAGTGATAATATGCTGGTTTTCTGTTCCTGTGTTAGTTTGCTAAGGATAATGGCCTCCAGCTCCACCCATGTCCATGCAAAGGGCATAATCTTCTTCTGTTTTTATGGCTGCATAGCATTCCATGGTATATATGCACCACAGTTTCTTTATCCAGTCTATCATTGATGGACATTTAGGTTGATTCTAGGTCTTTGCTATTGCTTGTAGTGCTTCCATAAACATACATATGAATGTGTCTGTATAACAGAATGATTGGAAAGAAGTGTGCCAATTCCTCAAAGAGGTAAAGACAGAAATGCCTTTCGGCTCAGCAATCCCATTACTGAGTATATACACAAAGAAATACTTGAGAATTTTTGCTGTCTAGATATATATACATTTTCTCCTAATTGAGTATCAAATTCCCATTTTTCAATTACTATGATTTTGTATATTTAATTTTGTTTTTATCAGCTTGAGAAAATCTTTTTTTAACCTTTTCTTTTTTTAATTTTTCTTTTTATCTTTTTTTTTTATTATTCTTTAAGTTCTGGGGTGCATGTGCAGATCATGCAGGATTGTTACATAGGTATACACATGTCATGGTGGTTTGCTGCCTCCATCCCCCCATCACCTACATTAGGTATTTCTCCTAATGTTATCCCTCCCCAATTCCCCCAACCCCCGATATTCCTCCCCTACCCCCCCCCCCACCCCCCAACAGGCCCCAGTGTGTGTGATGTTCCCCTCTTGGTGTCCATGTGTTCTCATTGTTCAACACCCACTTATGAGTGAGAACATGCAATGTTTGGTTTTCTTTTCTTGCATCAGTTTGCTGAGAATGATGGTTTCCAGATTTATCCTTGTCCCTGCAAAGGACATAAATTCATCGTTTTTTATGGCTGCATAGTATTCCATGGTGTATATGTGCCACATTTTCTTTATCCAGTCTATCATTGATGGGCATTTGGGTTGGTTCCAAGTCTTTGCTATTGTAAACAGTGCTGCAACGAACAATAGAACGATTTATAATCCTTTGGGTATATACCCCATAATGGGATTGCTGGGTCAAATGGTATTTCTGGTTCTAGATCCTTGAGGAATTGCCACAGTGTCATCCACAATGGTTGAACTAATTTACACTCCCACCAACAGTGTAAAAGTGTTCCTATTTCTCCACATCCTCTCCAGCATATTTTGTCTCCTGATTTTTTAATGATCGCCATTCTAACTCGCATGAGATGGTATCTTAATGTGGTTTTGATGTGCATTTCTCTAATGACCAGTGATGATGAGCATTTTTTCATATGTTTGTTGGCCGCATAAATGTCTTCTTTTAGGAAGTGTCTGTTCATATCCTTTGCCCACTTTTTGATGGGGTTGTTTGTTTTTTCTTGTCAATTTGTCTAAGCTCTTTGTAGATTCCGGATGTTAGCCCTTTGTCAGATGGGTAGATTGCACAAATTATTTTCCATTCTGTTGGTTGCTGGTTCATTGTAATGATTGCTTCTTTTGCTGTGCAGAAGCTCTTAAGTTTAATTAGATCCCATTTGTCTATTTTGGCTTTTGTTGTCATTGCTTTTGGTGTTTTAATCAGGAAGTCCTTGCCTATCTCTATGTCCTGAATGGTATTGCCTAGGTTTTCTTCTAGGGTTTTTATGGTGTAAGGTCTCATGTTTAAATCTTTAATCCATCTGGAGTTAATTTTTGTACAACGTGTAAGGAAGGGGTCCAGTTTTAGCTTTCTGCACATGGCCAGCCAGTTTTCCCAACACCATTTATTAAACAGGGAATCCTTTCCCCATTGCTTGTTTTTGTCAGGTTTGTCACAGATCAGATGGTTGTAGATGTGTGGTGTCGCCTCTGAGGCCTCTGTTCTGTTCCATTGGTCTATATCTCTGTTTTGGTACCAGTACCATGCTGTTTTGATTATTGTAGCTGAGAAAATCTTATCTGCCTTTCTATTCAAGAGATTCAAAACTATTTGATATTTTCCCAACATAGGGAAATATGGCCATGCTATAATCACTGATGTCATTTCATCTTCAACGTGAGAGCTAATGGGTGGCAATTTGCTCATAGAGCTTCAATCTGAAGATCAAAATTTACCTAGACTTCTGCAGAGACGGCACAAAAACAATTGTATACAGTAAATTAAATTTAAATACTTTCTAAGCCACTATTCTCTGACCAAAGCATCTCAGTAAATTTCTTTATAAGTGGGCCATAAAGTAGCTTTGGAAAGTTTGAAGTCTCAGGTTTTTTGTTTAAAGTAAAAAAACAAACAAACAAAAAACCACAAAGCATATAATGGAACAATTCTTTGCACTAATATTTAGCTGTACAAAAGTACAAATGGCAAGCCATCAGGTTAGCAAAGATCTGACTTTATCAAAATAAGCTGTAGTGTTCAACTACAGGAAACCTACTTTCCTATCCCACACCTAGATGCATGGTCTGAAAATAGAAATGGGTATTTAAAATTTAATTTGTCCTGGAAAATTTGGGAAGTGTAATTACCCTGTCTGTAGCCACAAAGCAGGCTCATAGACAGTTTCCCAAATAACATGTAATTTTTAATAGTGAAAATTTCAACAAGTCTAGAAAGTAGAAAGGGTACTGAAGAAACAAAAATAGATACCCAGAACTCCTACAGGTTCATGTAGTTTTCTTATCATGAGCTCCAGGGTGTCTTCATTCTTAGTCCTGGGACTTGCTCATCGTTTTGTGCTATCATGTCAGGATAAAGATGCAGAACAAGTTTATAAAGAAAAGAAGCACCAGTGTAATGGCTCTGCAGCTAGATAATGCAGAGATAGCAAGTCATGTTCACGGTGCAAAAGGACACGCATTTTCTAAAATAGGAATTCTAATCCCACTGGGTTTCTCTGTGTGTGAATTTAACCTTTAGAATTTAGAATTTTCAAACCCCTGGAAATGAACTAATGCTTTTGTGTAAACTACATAAAAACAGATGGAAGTGTGTTCCAGGCAGCACATTTAAATATAAAGACCATTTCTGTACCTGCACAAACTGCTGTGCTGCCTCAAAGGATAAATCCAAGTTTAACATAGCAAGTGAAGCTAGCCCACAGTGCAGGTCAAATTAAGAGAAGACAAGTACTGTGATTCCCAAACATTTACATTATCACAGAAACAAGAAGGGTTCACTTGGTCTAACATAAGGACTAGTTTGTTTTTTCCTAAAAGTGTTAAACTGGATCTCATGGTGCTTCAAAAATACTTTTAAGTTCTTTACTCTCTAGGTCACTTCCAGATTTTTAGTTTTCGAGTACTGATGATTAGCAATAGAGAAATAGGTAGCTACCTCAAAAACTATCTGAGTTCAATAATTTTTATTTATTTTTGTTTTAAAAGATAAATATTTGATAGCTAGCTGAAAAATAATGCTTTATTATGTCATAATCATAATTTAAAATGTGTATTTGATGCTATTTCCTAAAGAGAGGGCATTAATGTTAAGACAAAGTTAGTAGCCATGTACATAATGTATCTGAAAATTCTCCGAGTCTTGTTAACTACCAGACCTGGTAGAAAATGTGCTAACTTTAATTACAGTGAGAACTTGATTGGGAGATAAACTAGCAGCAAAAGACACAATACAATTATAGATGACAGGTTTAAAATTCAGTTTGTTTCTCCTCATAGAAAAATAATATTCAATTAATGATGGAAATTGGGCCTGTGTTAATCACAACATTGTATAATTCCTCCAAATCACAACATTAAAACCTAAGCTATTACATGTACCCCAGAACTTAAAGTATAATAAACAAACTTAAAAAGCTAAGCTATCAAGAAAGGTAAGAAAGTAAAAGAATACAAGATATCTTAGGTGGTAGGAGATGAGACATCTCTGGTCTCATAAAAAATCCTAAATGGTAGCCTATGATTAGTATATTATCTCCTCTCTGGACAACATGGACTACATACTGAAATGCAAGTAAACTAGGAGGTGACATTTTTTTGCAGCTACACATGTGCTATTTTGATTTTCTTTATATATTTACAAAAATATATTTCTAATACATGTATTTTTTTATCTTAAAAGGTATGAGATAGTAGACATTCAAAGTTTATTTTCCAAGTATTTTTAAAGCTAAGTTTATACCTCAAGTCAGAAATGTCTCAATTTTCCCTCTGAGTCACACAGTGCAAAGATTAGCTGTTTGCCAGGTTTATTGAAGCATTTTAAATAATTGTGGAAGATTTCCTTTCATCTAAAAATTACAACTCATTATCTATTCTCCCTCAGTACTTAATTGCAACCTGTAGTACTAATTTTAACCCATCATGTTATTTTAATAAAATCCGACCACAAGTTTTAGTGTAAGAGGTGTATAGATTTTTTTAAATTAAAACACCTGAAGACAAGTCTCATCTCTACAATAATTCATTAGACTCACAAAGATCTATAACTCCAAAAGTTTAAGAATAAGAGACAAGTAAATATCAGAAACAACGTACCTAGTTCAATCTTTTTAAATTAATACTTTATGTTTAATAACACAATTTTAATAGCAAAGACTAAAACAATATTAAACTAAAAGCAGGTGTCATAGGCTATGTAGTGTACGTGTGAAAGGATGTCACATGGTCTGGCAATTACCACCTTGCTCTCTCCTGTCCACTGCACTTTTTTGTGAGTTGCTGCTAGCTAAACATTTCCGAAAATTCCCACAGAAATTAGTATTTGATATCTGAGAATGAGAAATCAGAATTCCCGGGAATGTTCTTAAATTTTTTAAATCCTAAGTTACTCCTAACATTCTCCCAATGTTCTACATTATTTTTACTTATTCGTAGGGATTTATAAAAGCTATGATTAACAAATTTAAAAACAATTAAGTTTACAAGGAAACATAGCTGATAGGAAATGCTAAAACTTTGAAAAAGTTAGTGAATTATATTGGGTAGAATTTGATAAGCTAATATTCGAATTTCTTGGTAATATTATTCTCAAAATCACTATACAGAATCATAGATTGCAATTGCCAAATTGAGAATGTTTTAGTTCCCAAAGTTACTATTTCTTGGAATATCACTCATAGGATTTCAATCAGGTATACTTTTATATACATGCATAAAAAACTATTAATGCTTGTTTTATTGGCTAGAATGATACATTATCAGCAGCAGACATTCAAAAACACACTTTTAAAGCATGACAACGACTGAAAGTAAGATTGAATGATTACATTGTCACCATTCTGAATCTGGTTCCCAGTAACGCCAACCTTGATTTTTGACTGACATGGACTCTGTGCTTCCTGATTTTCCTTAACTTCCACTTGACTTCAGTGGATTCTGAAGTTTCAAACTTGTAATATTTCTATATTCATTTCTAAGATGCAATTCTCTCATGGGGATAATAATACATTATTCCTGTGTTCCAAAGCTCCTGATTGATTTTTCTCATTATTCCAGACTCAGAAAACATGTATATTTCTGAAGAAATGTTAGGAAGAAATTCCCACATGGAAACACCACTGAAAATTACTTGTGAGTTGTTGAAGAACATGTGTGTAGATTATTCACCACATTAGAGGGTTTATGGCCAGCCCTGAAGATAAAATTTCAATCACAAGATTCAATCTTAACTTGGCCTGAACTCCACTACAAAGAAGTCTTTAGAAGAAAGGAGGTTACATTTGAAACTAAGTATTTGTTTATACTAGGTTACATTTTCAATATTACTTTTAATTTCTTAATAATAAATCCACATTTTTTGAAAATTGAAACTATGTGTAGATAATAGGATAAAATGGTATTTCAGCACTTATAACCTCACTGCTTATAGATTGTCCACAATTGCTTCCAGACAAAACCTCCCAACTGTACACTTGATGTTGTACTATTTATGCACACACACGATATGTTATGCATGTTGATTCATCAGCAATTCTGTCAGTAAATTCATAGAATATATCAATTGTTTTTATGATTATATTATATTATATTGCTTAGGCAATACTAGTACTTATTGCTATATATTTACATGTTTTTAAATTCATTATAGAAATCTTCAAGGAATCTTCTTGTGCCTGCTACCTTTTGTATTTTGAAAACTGCTTTTTAATATTTTCTGGCTTTGCAATAAAATACAATTTATGTAAGTATTTTTAACATAATAAAACTGTGATTTTTAATATTCTCTTGATTTGTATTCCTGCTTTAGTTATGCTTCTTTATTGTTCCTCATATCAAATGCATCTTTTGTGTGTGTATTGAGGGATTGCTTTATTGTTAATTTGACAATTTATGTATAAATAATAAAAAATGTTGTTTGATAGAAAGCTGGATCAGTTTACCTTTAAATGTCAATTTGCTTAATATGGATTTAAGAAATGTGATAATATTTTACATCATAGTATATTTAGCAGCTAGGGTTAATATCTAAAAATGATGACATTTTAAATAATACTAATTCTATTTCTGGGTACTAACTTCATCCTATTTCTTTGGCATTCATTATTGCAGGAACTGTACGATATACAAGAATAATTTCATTTTTTGACAAAAGGCAGAGGGCCATATTTGTATGAAACAACACAAACCATAAATTACCATATTTATTTAGGCATGTAGGACCAATGAAAGTTATTTATAACTATAAATTAATCAGTAATAACATTTTTAAGATGCCTGAGCATATGTTTAATAACTCAGGTCTGGGCTGTCATGAAAATTTTATTGCCTATAAGAAATGCTAGTAGTTTTCCAGGATATAAACTTTTGCTTCCTAGAGAGTAGAGCACATTATGAGCATGTTTTTAATAGGACCTCATTTTCTGATGATGGCAATAATACAGATGTGCACTCTCACTTTTCCTGTCCTAGGCCAGACACCTTTGAATATTACAGATGTTTCATTTGAGAAAATTTT
This sequence comes from Ateles fusciceps, assembly GCA_036589455.1. Lineage (NCBI taxonomy): Eukaryota > Metazoa > Chordata > Mammalia > Primates > Atelidae > Ateles > Ateles fusciceps. The sequence goes on along the minus strand of JAZHEH010000080.1, from coordinate 27,381 downwards.
TCAACTGACTTTAAAAGTAGATTATACCTAATTAAAATGCAGATCTTCTACTATTTAAAAAATTTAAAGATAATGGTACATAATGGAACAAATAAATGCTTTGTGAGGTAGGAAGGGAAAGAATTGAAAAGGAGGTAGTTTAATAAGCTCCTATGGAGAGTGATGTGGATCCTATATACAGGGCCCCTTGATGATAAGAACTTTCCAATCTAGGGAGCATTCAATAAGAAAATGCTTTTAAAAGGCAAGTGTTCATTCTAGGTCAATGAGGAACTATGAATGGTAATAACTATGTTCGTCACAATATTATATCATCCAAGTTTACCATTTCATCTATGTCATGATAATGATGCATCTGACAGCCAAGTATATAATAGATGGCTCTAGTACAGAAGATAAAATTTTTAGTGAAATCTTCTTATTGTAATTTTTCCCAGGACTAAAGTTAATTTCAGAACACATAACTGATATATTTTACTTTGCTTTTTAAGTGTCACAGGTTGTGTTCACTGGGAATCCAACTCTGATACAAAGATTAGAATGTTTATTAAGGAGTTCCCTGGGGCTCAATATTTCTAGAGAGAAGAGTTCAAAAGAGGTAGGACTTTTCTGGACACAGAAAAGTCAGTTGAACCATTAGCCCAACAGCAGCTTCTGCCATCCCTATGAGAAGCTCTGGAGCTAGAATTGTCCTACAGAATAGCCTTAAATTTAACTGAGATAAAAGGGCCTTTATACGCCCTCATAGATAAGTTCCTCGTTGAGGTCAACTCAAGAAAGTCGCATGACCCAGACCATTTCTATTCAACTAAGGCCATCCTCAAAAAGGATCACAACCTAAGTCTGTCTACCAACATTACTTCCATCAGTTTGGGTAAAATACCCTGTATGAAGAGAAATCTGGGCAGTGCATCACAGCATTTACCATATTTAGGGGTTTTTTTTTTTTTTTTGCTCAAAAAGAGAAGATGTTTCTAAGTCCCTTCATGGTTAGCATTTTCTGTTCTCAGAATGAGAACTTCAAAATAATGATAGATGAAACCCAGTCATAGCTTTTTGACTACATTCTATATGGTTGCCAGAAGTTGTTTATCTATTACCGACCTTTCTGAAAGAATTCTGAATACCATGTAAAAAGTGGGTTTCATTTTTTTAATATGCACTCTTTATAGTAAAAGACTTTGGACTATACCCCTAAAACTGGGAAGATACATATCTATATCTATATCTATATTTAGATATAGATATATATCTTATACATATTTATAAAACATACATTTATTTGGCTTATATATATATAGCTTATATATTTATATATTATATATAACATGTGCACCAGCATATTTATATTTTACAAACCTTATTAGTCATAAAGATTAGAATTTTTAAAGTGACATAATTAAAGAAAAATGAAATTTCTGCTTTTGTTCTTATTTTTTCCTTTTTCTATGGCACAGATAGTACCTTTGGAAACCAGCAATCTGGGTCCTGCCTTGCTTCCAAAATCTACTTTTTAAACTACCTCAAGAAGTGAAGCCTTTTAAGGTACCTCAGGAATACAATACTTCACCTTAAATAAACTCTTTCGGAAAAAAAAAAAGTCAGAGCCTGATCTGTATCCTATTTCACTGTTAGTTACATGATGCTGTACCTTGTGCTTTGCCATACTGACATTTCTCATTTTTGATCACGAAGCTTTGCATGAATATTCATTTTTCTAGCTTCTGCTCAGCAAAACGTAATTATCAGAGTAAACAGACAACCCACAAAATAAGAGAAAATATTTGCAAACTATGCATCTAACAAAGAACTAATATCTAGAATCTACAAGCAACTCAAACAAATCATCAAGCAAAACAAAGAGATAAACAATCCCATCAAACAGTGGACAAATGACATGAATTGACATTTCTTTTTTTTTTTTTTTTTTTTTTTTAACTTTTTTATTTTTTTATTTTTTTATTTTATTTTATTTTTTTTATTGCATTTTAGGTTTGGGGGTACATGTGAAGAACATGGAAGATTGTTGCATAGGTACACACATGGCAGTGTGATTTGCTGCCTTCCTCCCCATCACCTATATCTGGCATTTCTCCCCATGCTATCCCTCCCCAACTCCCCACACCCAAGAATTGACATTTCTTAAAAGAATATATATAAATGGCCATCAAACATGAAAAAATGCTTAACATCACTAATGACTGAGAAAATATAAATTAAAAACACACTGAAATACAATCTTACCCCAGCCGGAATGGCCATTATTAAAAATTCAAAAAGAAACAGATGTTAACATGGATGTGGTGAAAAGGGAACACTTTTACACTGATAGTGGGAATGTAAATTAGTACAACCTCTATGGAAAACAGTATAGAGATTTCCTAAAGAACTGTATCTACCACTCAATCAATAAATCCCATTACTGGGTATCTATCCAAAGGAAAATAAATAATATAAAAAAGACGCTTGCAAATATAACACCTGAAGATATGTTTAACACTGTGTAATTCACAATTGAAAGATATGAAACCAAATTAAGCACCCATCAACTGATAAGTAGATAAGGAAAATGTGGCATATACACCCCATGGAACACTGAGAAGTAGATAAGGAAAATGTGGCATATACACCCCATGGAATACTACTCACCCCCTAAAAAGAATGTAATAATGTCTCTTTCAGCAAGTTCCATGGAACTGGAGGCCTTTGTTCTAAGTGAAGTAACTCAGAAAATGAAAAACTAAATACCATATGTTCTCACATACAAGTGGGAGCTATGCTATGAATATGCAAAGGCACACAGAGTGGCATAATGGGCAATGGATACTGAGAAGGGAAAGGGTGAGAAGAGGGTGAGGGATAAATAATTACATATTTGGTACAGTGTACATTACTTGGGCAACAAGTGCACTAAAATCTCATATTACAGCACTGTATAATCCATCTGTGTAACCAAAAACCATTTATACACCAAAAGCAATTAAAGTCAAAAAATTATATATATATATGTGTATATATATATATATATGTGTGTATATATATATATGTGTATATATATATATATATGTGTGTATATATATATATATATATATATATGTTCACTTTTTTCCTTCTATTTCCATCATCTTTGCTCACATCCATCACACTCAGGTTCCCAAACATTATGCTTCCTTCTTATTCACAAACTTATTTTGAGAAAAACAAGCAACTGGATTACAAAAAAAATGGGCAAAAGAATTGAATAAATATTTCTCCAAAGAAAACATACAAATGGCCAATAGCTGTATAAAAAGATGCTCAACATCACAAATTATCAGGAAAATGCAAATCAAAACCACAATGAGATATCACCTTATTTTTGTTATGGTAGCTATTATTACACACAAGAACAAATATGTGTTGGAAAAGGTGTGGAGAAATTAGAAATTTAAACCCTTATATACTATTGAGGAGAATGCTATATGGTGTAGCCACTGGGAAAAATAGTATAGAGGTTCCTCAGAATATTTAAAACAAAATTACCATATACTGCAGCAATCCCACTTCTGGATATATATCCAAATAAATTGAGGTCGGGATCTTGAAGAGATGTCTGTATTCTCATGTTCATTGCAGCATTATTCACAACAGACAAGACACGGAAGCAGTCTAAAGGTCCATTAACAGGCAATGGATAAAGAAAATGCATTATATATACATATATGTGTATATATACACACATATAATATGTGTCTATGCACATATGAACGTGTGTGTGTGTGTATGTGTATATATACATATGGAGAGAGACAGAGAGAGAATGCAATACTACTCAGACTTTAAAAAGAAGGAAATTCTGCCATTTGTAACAACTTGAGGACATTATGCTAAATGAAATAAACCAGTCTTGGAAAGAAAAATACTGCATGATTCCACTTATATGAGTGTTCTAAAATAGTTGTATTTACAAAAGCAGAGAATAGAATGGTGGTTGCTAGGGGCTAAGGGAAGGAAAAGTGGGGAATTGTTTTTCAAATGATGTAAAGTTTCTGTTATGCAATATAAGTTCTAGAGATCTGCTGTAAAACATATATGTAGTTAACAATATGGTTTTTATGCAGTTGAAAATATTCAAAGGATAGATCTCATTTTAGGTGATCTTTAAAAAAACAAAAAAAATATCTTAGAAACACAAGGATATTTATGGAAGTGTTATATATATTTAGTACCTTGATTGTGGTGATGTTATCAGCGGTATATGCATATGTCCAAATTCATCAAGATTTATACATTAAAAGAGTCCAATTTGGTATAAATTTAAAGCATTTTTTATTGCATTTTAGGTTTTGGGGTACATGTGAAGAACATGCAAAATTGTTGCATAGGTACACACATGGCAGTGTGATTTGCTGCCTTCCTCCCCCATCACCTATATCTGGCATTTCTCCCCGTGCTATCTCTCCCCAACTCCCCACTCCCACTGTCCCTCCCCTGTTTCCCCCCGACAGACCTCAGTGTGTGATGTTCCCCTCCCTGTGTCCATGTGTTCTCATTGTTCAACACTCGCCTATGAGTGAGAACATGCGGTGTCTGATTTTCTGCTCTTGTGTCAGTTTGCTGAGAATGATGGTTTCCAGGTTCATCCATGTCCCTACAAAGGACACGAACTCATCGTTTTTGATGGCTGCATAGTATTCCATGGTGTATATGTGCCACATTTTCCCTGTCCAGTCTATCATCGATGGGCATTTGGGTTGGTTCCATTTTTTAAAGAAGAATGTTACAGTTCTGATGTTGGCTAAAATCAATTGGTTTGTTAACAGCAGAATAGGTCCCCCAATTTTTAGTTTGGAGGTATTTCTATAACATCATGTTGGCAATCTGTTTTACTAAGTTTGGCAAGAGGTGCACTGTGAATGTTCCATAGGTGACTTATTAATCACTGTTTAAAAGCAGTAGTACCGAAGCCTTAGTGCAATCTTTGCTTTAATGTCATGCTATTCTACTCCACAAATTACCTCTAAAATCTTATTAAATAGAATTTCACTATGAATCAAAAGTATACTTCAGCAGTATATTAATATGAATATAACAGGATAATAAGTATGTAAAAGGAATAATATAGAGAAAGAAAGCACAGGAAAGCAAGAATATGAAAATATATTTCAGAACATAAAAAAGGGAAAATATATGTTTTTTTCAAGTGATATGGTGGAGACAGCACTTCTTTGTGAGGAGGTGTTGGGAATAAGGAGGAAAACATTAAAATTCCCTAGTTAGCTGGTATCTCTGGGGACTAATCAGTCTATTCAGCATACCCACTCTCATTCCTAGATATAAGCATTTAACAGTATGATCATGTGATATAAGTGACAACTTGCTGTGCACCCCCCAGTATTAAGTGAAAATAAAACAAATCTTTGTTCATCTTTTTTTTTTAAAGTCATAGACTTGATAGAGAAAAACTGCAATTATAGTAAATTGCCAAGACTAAAGAAATACTCATTGAATGAACTTAGTGTCATTTAGAAAATGTTTAGTAATCAGTAATTATGATTTTCACAAAACAATCTGGTTTAATTATAACTGAAAGTTTCTGTTACTTTTCTCGCAACTCCCATGGACATCTTGAATACAATTTCTTGACTGGTTTTAATGTAAACCTTGCCTACTTTTTTAGAGAGAGATAATTGGAAAAAACAGCAGGAGAATACATTGGAGACAGTCATTTATTTTGGTAAAGAAACGACTACCAAATAGTAGTTTCATTTAAGATTTTGTTTTTAGGACAGAAAGAAACAGTAAATAAAAACATGATTTCTTCTGTATATTACAATACTCTGCCTTACGTTCCTACATCAAAGTACAAACCAAGATATAAAACTTAATTGCTTTATAACCTGATTTGTTCAAATTCCATTGATAATTTTAAAATATTGCCAATGTTTTCATTCAATTCGTATATTGAGTTTTGTATCTAGAATTTTAATCCAACCAAATCTTTAAGCAATATCTGTAATATTATCATTACTATGAACTGAATTTTAATTGACTTAAAAATGTTACAGAATATAATAGCTACTGTATTAGTCCCTTCTCATGCTGTCATGAAGAAATACCCAAGACTGGGTAATTTGTAAAGAAAAGAAGTTCAATTGACTCACAGTTTCACATGGCTGGGGAGGCCTCAGGAAACTTAAAATTGTGGTGGATGGCACCTCTTCAAAGGTTGGCAGGAGAGAGGATAAGTGCCAGCAGGGGAATGTCAGAACACTTATAAAACCATCAGATCTCCTGAGAACTCACCACTATGATAACAGAATGGGGGAAACTGCCCCCATGATTTAATTACCTCCCACCGGGTCCCTCCCAACACACATGGGGATTATAGGCATTGCAATTCAAGATGAGATTTGGGTGGGGACACAGCTAAACTATATTAGCTACTCTACTATGAAACATGTATTTCTACTAAATAAAAAAGTAAGCATTTATCACATTTGGCTAGCTATAAATTAATAATGATTTTTTTCATGGAATTCATTTTAGAAATGTTCTAAGAAATTTCCATTTGTGAGTAAAGACTAGTCCATTCCCAAACCTATAGTAGCATGATCTCGGTAATTAGTTATGCATACATTTAAAAGAAAAAATGTATTTACATATTTTATGTTGATTAATATAATTAATAATTTAATGTAGTTTATATACTGTGCAACTTCGGCCAAGCCAAATATTGTCAAGTCTGCTTCTTAATTTTACAATAAACCTCTATTTAAAGTCATAATCTATAGACAGGAAAACATATTTAATAAAATGATTTCACAAATAACATATCAATTAAGATATATTATCTATTTTGTTTTTCACATTTGTAGGTAAGTTCACATATTTCAATTGCTAATGACTACCTTATTAAAATCTGTGTAATGATTACAATATTCTCCAGTTCAAATCATTTGACAAATATGGTTTCATGTCCCTATTAAGCACTCTTCTCTCACAAGTCTGCCTCATGCACTACTGTATCTATGCCCTTCATTCAGTGTTTGTTGCAGGTACCTGCCCTTTTTCAGTAATACTGCAGAATTGAGGCTTATCCTATTTATTTTTTGTCTTTCTGATGCCACATGCCAATATTTGTATATTCCCTCTTATCCACTAAGTTTCATTTTTTGCTGTCTCTTAGATCTACTTCAACATTTTATTCTGTATGTATCTCTGACTAACCATCCAGTCACTGTCTGTCTTTTAGAATAGAGAAGCAGACATTCAACAAGATTTAAATGGTTCACATGCTTAGGTAACCAAGTCAGAGTAGAAAAAATACAGTTACAAGACTTATTGTAGGAAAACATATTTTCATGGGCTGATGTGATACCTTTTCACCTCCAATCTTCCACCCCAATACTTACTGTACAGTAGTTTTAAAGAATCTGTGGACACAGGTAGCCCTCTTTGGATACCATCTTTTTAATTCTAATATGTCTCCCATAACTGATAGAAGAAACTATTATTAAAGAATATTGAATAAAGTGATAATATGTTCATATTACATTAATGTATGAAATAATCAATTTATTATTATTTTGAGACAAGGTCTTGCTCTGTCACCCAGGTTAAAATAATCAATTTGTAAAGTAGTATGCATTGTACATTTATATTAATATATTTGTATTATTATACTTATATATCATATATTACATATGAATAAAATCATTTTCATCCCGTTTATACAAAATATATATATGTAGTATTAATGTGTTATATCTTATGTTTTCATACATATGTGTATGTATGTGTAAATATATATGTGCATGCACCCACGTCTTACGTTAATGGTTTAGATTATGACTATTCACCTGTAATTTTTAGTTATATTCTGTCAATTTTTAAAATCTGTGTAATGATTACAATATTGCATAGAATATGCTATGCAAACAATTACAAAAACTGTATGCCATCAAGAATAATCGGAATGACCATCTTAAAACTGGGATGACTGTCTTCGGTTACTGAAGTGTTAGAAAAGAAATGATTGAGCAAGGTGGAAGGAAAGGGTATTTCAAACAGGGTAGGTAAATTAACTGGGATAAACCAATAGATTAATGGGTTGATCTATTCTAATTAATATAATTTCTATTTTCTAAATTGAGTTCTATGAAACAGTAATCCACAAAATGTTTCTGAACAAAAAGCCTCCATGCTAAAATAAATTTGGTGCACGCTAGTCTTCTCTTGAAGTTTCTTTTATGCCCTTTAGTGTAATAAAATTTCTCAGGAAATATACATAAAAGAAATGTATTAACTATGTTTAACTCATGTGTCCCAAACTTATTTAATCATTAAATAGTTTTAACAGTCCATGGAATAAATAAATGTTCTATGAAGTACAAGCTAAGGAATTATGTTCACATTTAATAGTAGAGGACAATTTAATAAATAATTTAAAGAGACCATTTTGACATTGTGGTGGATAGTAAAATATTAGCCGAAATCAAATAATTACAGCAGGTGATATTTCTTTTGAAGAATTTAGGAGTTATTAAAAATATATTCTATAGTCATCTAGCTTTTGTTGCTAAGGACGTTTTGAGGGGACTTAGTGCCAGGGAATATGGGGAAGGGAAAGCTGCTACATTATTAAGCAGAGCAGAATACAAAGAGAAAACACTTGCTATGGTAAACAGCATAACTGAGAACCTGGAACACCTGTAATATCACATGTTCATCTGCAATATCAAACGACCCTCCCACATACCCCATATAAAATGGGTCAGCCTTCATTTAACGAAATAGTCATTCAAAGAAAAAGTTGCACAAAGACCCATAGAACTTATGATCAAGTTCCAGTTAACAAGTCCTCCTGTCTATAGAGAGATAGAAGTTAAGCCAGAAAAGATGAAGGTACCAAACAAATTTTTATTTTGTTTTATTTTATTTTTCTCTCAACTTTTATTTTAGGTTCAGAGAGCACACGTACAGGTTTGTCACATGGGTACATTCTGTGTCACTGAGGTTTGTTGTATGAATGTTCCTACCACCCAGGTAGTGAGCATAGTACCCATAGGTAGTTTTTCAACTCATACACCCTCACATTCTTCCCCCTACCAAGGAGTTTCCAGTGTCTATTGTTCTTCTCTTTGTACATATTATTGTCATAGGAATATATACTAGTAAAAGGAACTCCATCTCCAAAAGCTCTGAAATGACTTATATCATTCTTTGTTTCCTAGACCAAAGAAGTTTTCATTCCTTCATGTTTTCACTAACCAGTATTTGCTCACTTATTCCTAACATTTTTTTTTTGAGATGGAGTCTTGCTTTTATTGCCCGGGCTGGAGGGCAATGATAACGATCTCTGCTCACTGCAACCTTCACTTCCCGGGTTCAAGTGATTCTCCTGCCTCAGCCTCCTGAGTAGCTAGGATTATAGGGACCCGCCAGGACACCCGACTAATTTTTGTATTTTTAGTAGAGATGGGGTTTTGCCATATTGGCCAGGCTGGTCTCGAACTCCTGACCTCGTGATCCACCCGCCTCAGTCTCCCAAAGTGCTGGGATTACAGGCATGAGCCACTGCACTCTGACTCCTTCCTAACTTTTATATCAGGACAGTGTTTCTCAAAGTGTGGTCCTTAGACCAGCAAGATCAGCTGCATTTAAGAATCCGTGAGAAATCCAACTTCTCAGGATCCACCCTACAAGGACTGGATAAGAAACTCTGAGGGCATGGGACAGTAGACCATGTTTTTAACAAGCCCTCCCTAGAATTCTGATGCACATTCATTGAGAATACACTACAGTAGAGGAATACAATTGATGACCGCCTAGGATGTTTCTAATAACAGTAACAGCTAGTCCTTTATCAAATCACAAATCTACTTTTGAATAAGCCAAAATTTTTAAACATAGCATTTATGCTATAAAATAAATACAAGCAGTCCAAAATTTGTACAGGATTTATCTGGAAACTGAATTGAAAGTTGGCATAATAAAACTTGGAACATATTTCTTCATGGTCCTAATGCAATGAAATTGTGGCAAGGGCAGCCATTCCATAGAAGTCTATTTATACTATGCTTTAATTGTACTACAGTATTGATAGCATTAACTTGAATTCTTAGATGAGTGACAATCAGGTTCAAGAGAGAAATGGTAAGGATAGGAGAGTAAAGAAGGGAAAAAAAATAGGATAGAGGAGAAATATTTACCCCTCTCTCTCTTACTTGTTATAGTGATAACTACAGGTACAATGCAAAAAAAAAAAAAAAAAATAGTTCTCTTTGACTCCATTGTAACTACCTACCTACATCAATATTCTAACTTTCAGCTAACTTAATTTTCAATAGAGCTGTTCTCCCTCCATAATTCTTATATAATAATATTAGAGTGTGTATATGCTGTTTCTAAGCTCTGAAACTGGTTAAACAAAATACGTCTTCTGGGTTCAAGGAGGAAATATGAGTTAAGCAATATAATAGGGAGTAGTGATATATATTGCTCCAATATACTAAAGAGTACTGGGGTTCTAAAGAATTAGAGGTACATGCTCTAATGAATCCTTTCTTGACACTCTCCATGACAAACAAATCACATACATCCCTGGGATTAATTTTCCCTGTAATTTGCCAGTTTGTGAGCTCAGCATCTAAAAGCTTTTCTCTTCTACCTGTTCCTAACCAAAATTTCAATCTGAGTGATATAGGGTATCTTACATGATTTTTAGAGAGAATGCAACTAAAGTTAATTATTTCACATTTAGCTATGAATGACTAATAAGACTATTAACTATCTGGCAATTTAGGCAGCTACTCCTAATTTTCTGGTTATTCCCTGTTATTCTTCTAACCCTCAGGTCTTCTTATCTCTGAACTGTATCACAATAGCTATAATAAGACATTGGGTGGTATTTTCAGAGTCTAGAAGAAGGACAAAAACAATCTCTGTAAGTATAAATAATAGAAAGTCTGTAAGTTTTGAAAATTGCCAATGATTGTTCACATACTATAATCATGGAAAAGACAGGAATCATGAATCATCATCACAGAGCAAACAAGGAAAGTTCCAATGATGTTTCAAAACCATATTTCACAGCTTCTCAAAACTGGCTCCTCATTAGAATTCTTGTGAATTCTCAGTAGCCAGGTGCCACTCTCTAGTCAAAATAAATGAGTGGCTCTGTAGGAGGGGCCCAGGTATTCATATATTCTTTAAAAATTCCCTATGTAGCTGTAATGCTTGGAGTAGAAAACTATAGCCAGAGCATCAAAGAAACTCCAGCCTCCAAATCTGGTCATGCACAAAAGAAAAATCTTCCTTGTAGATCTTCTTAAGGGCTTGGCAAATATTTCTTTAACTTAAAATATGAAACATTAGATATCTCATGATTTCCCCACCAGGCCAAATCTACTATCTGCCACTTCATTCTTTGATTAAAATTCAGTTCCCCTTTAATCTTCAGTAGGCTCACACTATGGATTTAATCTGTGTTACTATTTGCTTTGATTCAAAATTTCTTTAATTACATTCATGTCAAATTATTAATTTCAAATATATTCAATCCAAAAAATAATGTGTGGCTTCTTTTACTGTTTTCTATTCATTTCTGTGATGGTTTGACAAGTGAAAGACAATTCCACAGGACATGTACATGATGGTAATAGATTCTTCTACTTTATATAATAAAAATTTGGAATGAATAGCTCATCCTCAGTACCTCAGATGATGTTACAAGAAGGGACAGTAGGAACAGGATAGTTTGAAGAAGGGACAGGGTAGATGAGGGCATTTTAAATTAATTTTTTACATTAATTTTCTCTGTTATTTGCCAGTTTGTGAGCTCAAACATCTAAAAGCTCTTCTTTTCTACCTGCCCCTAACCAAAATTCCAATTTTGGTGATGCAATTTATCTTATATGATTTTTAGAGAGAATGCAATTAAAGTTAATTATGTCACATTTAGCTATGAATGACTAATAAGACTATTAACTGTCTGGCAAGTTTAGGCAGCTACTTCTGATTTTCAGGTTATTCCCTGCTCTTCTAACCCTCAGGTCTTCTTATCTCTGAACTTTATCACAATAGATATAATAGACATTGGGTAGTATTTTCAGAGTCTAGAAGAAGGACATAAACAACCTCTGTAAGAACAAATAATAGAAAGTTGGTAAGTTTTGAGAACTGCCAATGATATGCTTCTCACGTGGACTAGTTTTAAGTTACTATAGTCACACGACATGACCCAAAGGTGTTTACAAGCGGTTCTCCCAATGAACTTTATTAGATTAAAATATAGTCATTAAATAGTCCACAGAAATGCAGTCCTGTGTTTGTCTTTGGGTACGCCTATAGTTGTGGTCATCTGTCATGGTTAAATTATGCCCATTCTCAAAATAGCACATCAGTTCATAGGGAGTATAAAGGTCAGGATTTACTGGCATGACAGAAATCAAAGGGTGATTTCATGTTCCTTAACTAGGGACAAAAGGTCACAGCTATTAAACCTTTAAAACCATGTGCTGTCATGAGCTTTATCTGTTAAAGGAAAAGAGAAGAATTCATGATACAAGCTTAATCTAATTGATGATGTATAACAAGGAACAACTTAGGTATTTAAGAGATATTATATTCTTTACTATAAAACAAGGCTCAATAGTTAAGAAGCAACAAAGTAAGCAAATTTGGATGACTGGCTATCCTAACACCATTTCAATTTCCTAAATTATTTCTTCTTGACAAAAATTCATACAGAGACTGTAAGAACTAAATATTTCAGTATCTCTTGCACCTAAGGATGGCCACATAGCATAGCAGTTCTTGCCATGAGACATAGGCAGCAGTCTGCTGAAGGGAGTCTGAAAGGGATGCAATCTGTGGTTTTCTTCTCCTTTCTTCTGGCCTCAAATTGTAGCTGAACAGTGGCTGTCAGCTTGTAATCAGAAAGAAAAGGCCAAGAGAATCATCAAAGCACCAATCCTGATAGCACTGAAATGCCACACCACTGCCAGAAAAGGGCTACCTCTAGATTTCTTGTTATGTAAAATTTGTTAAGGCCATAGTTAGTTGGTTATTCTTTTTTTTTTTTTTTGTGAGTTAACTTTTTTTTATTTATTTTATTTATTTTATTACATTTTAGGTTTGGGGGTACATGTGAAGAACATGGAAGATTGTTGCATAGGTACACACATGGCAGTGTGATTTGCTGCCTTCTGCATACCTAAGTTAAATGCAGCCCCAATAAAATAGTTTTTATTCAAAATTTGTATTTTCCCATCATTAACAATTCCAGTGTTGAGAAATATTTACCATACTTAACAAATAAGCATTTAACAACTATCTCTCAAACAAAAAAAGTCCTTATCAGTAATATTGACCAACTTTTATGTTATAAATAACACTTCTGTGTTAGTCCATTCTCACACTGCTATAAAGATATACCTGAGACTGTGTAATTTATAAGAAGGGAGGTTTAATTGAATCACAGTTCCACCCTACCAGGGAGGCCTCATGAAACTCACAATCATGGCAGAAGGTACATCTTCACAGGGTGGCATGAGAGAGAATGAGTGCTAAGCAAAGGTTGAAACTCCTTATAAAACCATCAGATCTTGTGAGAACTCACTCACTATCATGAGAACAGCCTGGAGGAAACCACTCCCATGATTCAATTATCTCTATCTGGTCCTGCCCTTGACACGTGAAGTTTATTACAATTCAAGGTAAGATTTGGTTGGGGACACAGAGCCAAACCATGTCACCCACCATGGTAATTTTAAAATACCAATATGATTTCACTGAAGCAGAGTTAGGGAAAGATTCACACAGTTGAATCTCATGAATCAATTCCAAACAGCTCCAGGACACCACTAGATAGTCACCTGATAACTAATTACATTTTCACAAAACTATTAGAGTTCATTGTTTTTACTTTCAATTTCATTATAATAGAGAACAGCATTTATGTAGAGGGGGAACTTAGAGCTCAGAATTATTGATTGTCAAGATAAATTGCCTAAATTTATTACATTAAAAGTAGCTATCATAATTTATGTAAGTATGTATCATAATTTATGTTTAAGTAGGAACTTAGAAGTTGTCCTGTCTCAAGCCAAACGTACTCATTTACTAAATATACATAACTTCCAAGTGTCTCCTTGTAGGAAAGAATGTAATCAAATTCATTCTCAGATCTGATAAAATTTAATACATATATTTGAAAACAATGTGGGTATAATGTTAAATAACTTGAATGGAAAAATTTTATAGCTCTCATAAATATCCATAACTCTATCTGTAATCGGGAATAAGAATGAATGATTCTCTAGTCTTCTAACTAATCTTGCAATAGGACTGCTGTCATACCTAATTACCTAAGGCAGAGTAAAACTTATGTTATAGTACAAGATACATTAGTAGTTATTATCTATGAAAAGTATTACCTACAACTTCCTTAGCAAAGTCTCTGTGCAGAAGAGTTCTTTTTTTTTTTAGTGAAATCTTAACACTAAAGATTTTTGTTTGTTTTTATTTTTACTCACTAAAGCAGGTCTTCTACAAATATAAACAATGAAGTACCTGCTTTTTTTGGGATAATATGAGGATATATTTTTCCTAGGATGGATAAGTACAGGCTTCATTACTAAAGTGACTCCAGATATTGAATGGCCTAGTAAGAAAATATTTTCTAATGTAATAATTGGCTGTTCTGAAAAGAACATACCTTCCACAATGTCTATGATTTCCTGCTCATATGTTCCCTTGTAAAACCTCCAGTATCTTTGTCTAATTTGATGCTTGTATTATTCTGAGAATATCTAATTGTTAGTGGTATAGTACTATAAGGTTACAATCTAAGAGCATTAGCTCAAACTGAAAAAATGAGTTAAATTACATTGTATTCTTGTTTTAAGTAAGGATAGTTAAAATACTAAAGGTATAAATCTAATCTGTTTCAAAATAGTTATTTTGTCTACCATTTATATATTTCTCTTTGTAATGAGCTCTTTATAATCACGATGTATGGATAAAACAAAATCTATCTACCTTTTGATATGGCAATATTTTATAGTTGGGATTTGTAATAAAATATGAATTATATCAATGTGAAATTGGTCACCAGAAAGATCTTTGTTACGGTAGACCTCAAGATTAGATCAAAGATAATCTTTATTTCTTTTTTTTTAAGACAAAAACTACTTAGCTGATTTTTTTCTGAAGAAAATACCTGAGTTTATTTCAAAAACCTTTCATGACAAACCCATAGGTACATTTTATTCAATTATTCATGTATTATCCTATGCCAGTAAAAGATCTAAAGATGTAGCAATATGCTAAATGATTATAAACCACAACTATGTCAGAAGAGAAATCAGGGCTAATTAAATTTAAAACTGATTTTAAAAGATTAACAGCATGGAGCTGTATATGTTTCACTGGGATATTTCTAATTACAGGAAAGCATCCAAATCAATAGATCAAAAACCCGTATTTGCTGTTTTCAAGCAAGAAAAGATAATTGCAAATGCATTATCTTGAAATGCTTTTAAACATTGAGATTTTATTTTTAAGTTATCTGTAGTTTATGTCTGAAAGAATAAAAGTTCTGTTGCTGTTTCAGGTTATTCATTTTGTAATAAACAATTTTCTCCGAAGGCATAGGGCTTCCCATGGGTAGTATGTACATTATGATTATTGAAGTCATGTACATTAACCATAATCAGTCAAAAGTATTGTTCCTTGAGGAAATGAATTAAGAGTATGCAGTTGCAATGGAAGAAATAATTGTCAAAGTTTCACATTGCTATGACTCCTCATCAAATGATGAGCTGAGACTAATGTATAAAATGAATCTAATGAAGCACAAACTTGTATTATCAATGTACATTATAACCATCTCTGTCCTCAATTTAAAAAAAATCTGATTACAATGTAACAAAAAATCTTCAATAGCGCTAATAAAATATGTTTAAACACCTTATGTAAAATTTATTTTTATATCTCTCAAGGCATTGTTACAACATGCTCTTGTCTAAATTTTCCTTGACATTCAACTAGGTCTAGACACAATCTAAACAAATTCTTAAGTGTGCTTTTTCTGGTATTACTGTTTTCCCCACTACATTATATTTTTGGTGTGCACAACAAATAGCTACAAAAAAAAAAATTTAGTAATAGTTGTCATCTTTTAACTTTAGAATTAAAGCAAAAACAAAACTGTAACACACATACACGTGTGTGTGTGTGTGTATTTATATATACACACATATATAACAAAAATGGTGGTTTTATAAATGTACAGAAACTAAAATTTTCAAAGCAAATATTAGTTTATCTTTTACTTAAGGGCATCTAAACCCCTAAAGGAAATGACCTGTCAAAAACAAAAAGATATATATTGAAGATTAGATAACCTATTGGACCTGTCACTCACCCCACCTGACTTAGATTTCCAACAAAAGCTAATTTCACAGATAAAAATATAACAATTCAATCATTGCATTTTTAAAGTGACTTTCAATAGTATCATCGAGTATGAAATGTTACATATATGTAGATTAATTTTTCTTTAGATATGAAGTTAAACTACCCATTTCCAGGACATACAAATTTATACGAATGTTATTTTCAGAATATCTTTGTGGATCCTTTTCTCATTTCCCTCATGTTCTCGCAAGTTTAGATATAGCATAATGACAAATAGAATTAATTTGTAGAATTAATCCCTAAATTAACACATTTTTTTCCAAAACAATTACCTGTAACAGATTTATAGTAGATATCCCTCTGCATTTTTCAGATAATTATAGCTGCAAGGTTATTGCCCAATAAAATGTATAAACAATAGCAATTTTAAAGCAATGTATGAAACTACCCAAAGTATTTTTTCACATTATTATTTTAGGGTATCTACCTAAAGCCAACTCTATTAACCTTGGCGATGAATGCTATGGGCATTCTATTTAAGGAAGTGTTCCATTCTTCACTTTAAAATCTAAGAAGTTTGTTAGATAACCTAAATAATGGAGTGAAAAAAGAAGGAAACTGTGGTTTTAAATTCAAAATAATAACTGATTTCTCCACAAAACTGTCAGAGCCACCATTGTCTTGTGACTTACAGCCATCATTACCAACTCATACTACTTGTAATGACCTCAAGACCTTACTAAAGTTCTGAAGAAATTCTGCTCTACTATCTTCTGAACACTTTGCTGGTCTGAAATTTACACAACTCCTGTGTTCTTACTAACGTTTGTTTTTCTTTTTTGATCTTTCTTTTCACCTCACTTTAGAAATACACTTAGACAGTGACTTTATACCTCTGTCCTTTTTAGCATCCAGCAATGTATATAAAGAAATCTTGAATGGTCCTGTAATTTTAACTTCCACAATTTGGTGCGTCTCCAAAGGCGAGAGAAGAGGGTTCAGGCAGCTGAAAAACTTCAGGCTTGGGGAAACCTTAACAGCTGCTTCCATTTACAGCTTTAAAAACGTATCCTGGTTTACAAGTTTGCATATGTAGGCCAGACTACCAAACACCAGAAGATTTATTACAAATGAAATTTATACGTACATGGGGGTGGGAAGCCCTGCAAAAACCTTAGACTTCTCACTTCTGCTGCTTTACTGATTTTCAACTCGTGTAGTTGTACCCCGGGCATGCAAGTCTTCCTGTCTACGGCTCTGACGTTTTCCGTCAGCACAGCTGAGGTGAAACTTCTCAGATTTCTTAACTCTGCACTTGGCCACGCCCTGACAAGGCAAGCTGTCCTTCGCTGTCCCTCCCTCCTTTCCTTAAGCTACCACAATGTTTATTTTAACTCAATCTGACCAATCCTTTGTGTTTAATTTTTTAAAACAAGTTACCATCCTATAACAAAATTCAATATCCAGTGGGCTTTCTTCAATAAAAAATAAATAAACCCCGCACTGATATCCACTTGGCCCAAAAGGAAAACTTGGATTTCAGCTTTCCCTGAGAGCAGCACTCCCTAATCCCTGGAACGCCGCTCCCTCATGGTTCCCCGCCCACCCCACGCGCGGGGGGCGCCCTGACAGTCCCCTGCTGCTCCTCTGCTGGGCGCCACAACTTTCCCCAACCTGTACCAACTTCCAGGGCACAGCCTTTGCGGAGAGTAGCAGGGTACAGTGAATAACCCAGGCACTAAAAAGCAAGGC
Organism: Ateles fusciceps; assembly: GCA_036589455.1. Taxonomy (NCBI): domain Eukaryota; kingdom Metazoa; phylum Chordata; class Mammalia; order Primates; family Atelidae; genus Ateles; species Ateles fusciceps. The sequence continues at coordinate 9,225 of JAZHEH010000080.1, read as the reverse complement.
AGCGGGGGTCCTACCAGCGCGGCTTTTGATGACGTCGGTGAATCCGTCCTCAGCGGCATTTTCTGGGGTCTCCTGCGGACCCCCCAGCTGTGCCATAACCAAACGCCACGCGCCCCAGCTTCCTCACGCCCCAAACTTTGGAAGGCAGGTGGGTCCGCGTGCGGTCCGTTTGATGTTCTCCAAAGCAGGTCTCGCTGAAGATCTAGTGTGTCTGAGAGAACTGATTTTCCCTCCTCCCTAGGCCCTCAGCCACGGAGATGGGGATGCGGGGGGCGCGGGGCGGCTGGGGGAGCTTGAAAACGCAGAAACACAGACACCTTAGCGTGGGTTTCGTTGAAAAGAGGGCGCTGTCAAAATGCCCACCCCATCCTTAGAGACGGAAAACAGGTGCTGTTCCCGGCTCCTGGCTCTAAAATAGAGTGGGCGAGGCCTGGAAGGTGAAAGCTGAGGAGGGACCTGGTGGTCAATAAATCCACAAGCAAGTTGGCGACTTGCTTTTCCACGCTGCGCAGAATCGATGCAAAAACAGGAGCAATTAGGGAGCCGCTTGCCAAAAGCAGCACATGAGGTCATGAATGATTTAGCATTGCCACTTAGAAGATGACTACACTGAGAAGAAGGGTCACTGGTTTTAGCTATCTGGGTCACTTACATATGTGTACCCCACTTTTGTATCCTGACATGAGTGCACTGACCAGACATGGGTAATATATGCCGAGGACTATCAATTTTCTTAGGAGATTTCACCAAAGCTACCCACTCTTCTATCAGTGCATATGTTCATTCTGACTGCCTCCTCCATTCCTTCCTCCCACCACTGAGGCTAGAATTAGATTGGACTATAAACAGCTCGTATGACTTTATTTCTAAAAATTTCAGAAGTGACTTTCGTTTGGTTAGTATCCTTACTCCCTCCCCCACCTCCCCCACACACATAACTCATCCTGCATTTCTTCCTGCAGTAGCCCAATAACTTTAAATCCTATCCATCATCTGCTGAAGAAAAATTAACTTTGCAAGAAGAACTTGGCAAGAGACCTAGCAATAGCTAAGGATTTTCTTGTCTTGTTTTCCTCTGCATTTTCATTCAAAGTAGATTCTTACCCTTTTCTAAAACACTGGCTCTCAACTATGACTAGACATTGGAATTATCTGTGGAACTTTACATAAAACTGTTTCCTGGTTTCCACATCCAGAGATGCTGATTTGTTGTTCTGGTGATTCCAACGGGCAACGAAGTTTTAAAAACATTGATAAAATGGCCTGTACACAGTCAATTTGGTGCCTTCTTTGAGACAATTTTGCCAGTGGCTCTCTTCCATTCCTATTATAATACCTTTGATAAAAACCTAATATGTTTGCAGTCCTGTTTTTCATTGCCAAGTTGACTCTTTTCATGGCAGTGGATACTTTATTTTGACAAAAACTCAGTACTTAGGCTTGACTACAGAATTCCCTTAGATTAAACTTGCAGTGACTCTCAGGATGGATTGTTAACTGGGTACCTTTCATTTAGGTCTTAATCTTGAAAGTTTATGCCTATTGGAAATCTGCCTTTGTTGACAGGCAGACCTCTTAGGTTTCCCAAGTGCCCATTCTTTTTAGACTCATCAGTTCTATTTTTAACAATTTCAAGTGGGAAATATTTAGAATTATAGCACAACTACTATTAAAGAGGCATATAAATGTATGAAAATTATCCAGAATTTAAAAAAAACCCAAGGGTTGTGACATAGTACATTTTAATATCATCAAGCCACTACACTTAGAAGAATATGGTATTGGCACAGGAAGAGACAAAATGGAAAAACAAAGTAGTGCTCAAAAATAGATCCAGCCAAAGGGAATGTACTAAATATGACATTTTCATTCATTCATTAAAGAACTGAATATGTAATGATTATCTTTTCATAAAGTTAGACTTTCCTAACTTAAGCTAAAAAAAGTTCTAGATTACAGATTCAAACACACAAAAATGAAACCAAATAAGTGATGAATCTATAGCAGTTTGAGTTATGTGGCATTCTTAACCCAAACACTATTTCCAGATGACTTAAAGGAGAAAAATGGGCTCGGGGCAGTTGATCACACCTGTAATCCCAGCATTTTGGGAGCCCAAGGCTGGCAGATTACTTGAGGCCAGGAGTTTAGACAGGCCTGGCCAACGTGGCAAAACCCAGTCTCTACTAAAAATACAAAAGTTAGCTGGGCGGTGTTAGTGCCAGTTTGTAATCCCAGCTATGTGGGAGGCTGAGGCAGGAGAATCACTTGAACCCAGGAAGTGGAGGTTGCAGTGAGCCAAGATCTCGGCCACCGCAATCCAGCCAGACTCCATCTCAAAAAAGAAAAAAAAGAAAATGGCACTTCTACTACAAAAAAAAAATAAACATTTCTATAAAGTCAAATATATAATAGAGCAAAAATGCAATAAACTGAGAAAATACTTAGAATGTCTATCAAAAATACATAATATCTCTCTTTTAGTAAAAGTCTACAAACTGATTTGAATACAAAAATACAATTTAGAAAGTTAATATATAATCTGAACAGAAAAGCCACAAAAGAGGACAGACAAATAAGCGATGCAATTATGAAGAGAGCCAATCTTCTCATTGTCAAAGAGGCAAAATAAAATAGCATTTCCTCCTCGTGAGCGGGACAAGAAAACAAACAGATGGAATAACATTCAGTGCTGGAATGGGTGTGAGAAAAAGATGCTCTTAAATAATCCCTACTGGCGAAGTATTGATACAATATTTTAAGAAAGTAACCTGAGAATAGCTATGGAAAAGTCCACAATCTTTTGCCCACCATTCCCTCCTAAGAATCTATCAAAATAAAATCACTAGTACGTAAGGATATATGTAAGATCGTTTACTCTTATGTAAAAAACAAAAATTCATTGAAATCACTCTAAATGTCTTTCAACTCAGAACTCACTGAAGCAATCTGATTATATCAAACAATGGGATATTTAGTACCTACTAAAAAATTATGTTACATACCGTATAAAAATTATTATCAGACTAAATATAGTGCTATATTCAAAGAACAATATATCACAAGAAAGTTGGGTGTATTTGAGCAAGGAAAGGTCATTTTTTTCTTTCTCATTTCAGAAATTTTTTAATTTTTAGTTTTTGTGGGTATAGGATAGGTATATCTATAGGTTATAGGAGATATTTTGATACAAGCACACAATACATAATAATCATATCAGGGTAAATGGTGTATCTATTACCTCAAGCATTTATTCTTTCTTTGTGTTACAGACAATCCGATTATACTCTTTAAGTTATTTTGAAATGTACAATAAATTGTTTACTGTAGTCACCCTGTTTTGCAACCAAATACAGATTCATTCTATCTAACTATACTTTTGTACCTATTAACCATCCCCCACTCTCAATCCCATTACCCTTCCCAGCCTCTGGTAACCAGCATTCTACTTTCTATCTTGATGAGTTTTAATTTGTAGCTCCCACAAATAATAAAGAGCATGCAAAGGTTGTCTTTCTGTGCCTGGCTTATTTCACTTAACATAATGACCTCTGGTTCGATCTATGTTGTTGCAAATGACAGGATCTCATTTTTTATGGCTGGATAGTTCTCCATTTTGTGTGCGTACCACATTTTCTTCGTCCATTTATCTGTTGATGGACACTTAGGTTGCTTCCAAATCTTGGCTATTGTGACTAGTATTGCAATAAAGAAGAGAATGCCGTTATCTCTTTGATATACTGATTTTCTTTCTTTTGGATATATACCTAGCAATGAGATTGCTGAATTATATGTCAGATCTATTTTTGGTTTTCTGAGGAACTTCCAAACTGTTCTACATAGTGGTGGTACTGATTTGCATTTCCATCAACAGTATAAGAGGGTTCCCTCTCTCCACATTCTCACCAGCATTTATTATCACCTATCTTTTGGATAAAAACCATTTTAATTGGGATGAGACGTTATCTCATTGTAACACTTGAAAGCCAATTGATGTGATCTCTCACATTAAAAATATGAAGGATAAAAACAAATAGAGAGAAAGTATTGGAAAAAACTCCCTCGCATGAGCACGTGCACTTGTGTGCGCGCACACACACACCCTTCCTGGGAAACAAGGAGTATAAGAGATGTAACTTGATCTGATAAAATGTATCTACAAATATTCCACAAGAATGTATTTAATTAGTATACTAAAATATAATAAGTCAGGAAAATGAAATTAAAGGCATACAGATAGAGAGAAAAAACTATTGTTATTCACAGACTAAATATGCATAGAAAATTCAAAGAACTCTCAGATAAAGTATTAGAATCAATAAGTGGATTTAACAAGGTTTCTGGATACCATGTGAATATCCAAAAGTTAATTGTAATTTTCAAGAGTAAACAATTAAAAAGTGGTTTTTAAAAAATAATGCCATCAATAAGTCAAATATAAATAAATGTATAAAATATGTTTGAGATATCTAAGCAGAAACATATTATGAATGAGAAGATCTAAAGAAAAACCTATCTAAATGGAAGACTATATCATGCTCATGAGTTGGCAGAATCAATGTTACAAAGATGTAAACTCCCACAGATTGATCTGTAGAGTCAATGAAATCCTAATCAATCCCATCAGTAGTGTGCGTGTATGTGTGTGTCTGTATGTGTGTGAGCGTGTGCGTGCACATTATAAAAATTTATGTGGACATGCAAAGGGCTAAAATAACCAAGACAATCTTTAAAAGAATAAAGTGGGAAATTTTATACTAACAGATATTACCCATTATTATGAAACAATTGAAATTCAAACACGATGTTTTTGGTGTGAGTACAGATAAATAGAACAATGGAACAGAAGAGAGAGTCTAAAAACAGGCTCACACATATATGGTTGCCTGATTTATAGCAAAGGTGACACAGTAGTTCAGTAGGCAGTGAATCACCTTTTCTATAGATTATGTGGGGTCAACTGGAGATTAGATTTTAGACTTAAATGTGAAAGCTGTGAATGAAAAAAATGATTCTAGAAGATAACATAAGAAAATAGCTTCATGACCTTGGTGTGCACATTGTTTAAACAAGATATAAAATCTCCAGTTTAAACATATTGGCACATTGGCTTCCTTAAAGCAAAAAATTTTACTCATCAGAAGGCTTCACCAGGAGATCACAGAGTGGGAAATGAATGATATATTAAATGAAATGTTATATGAAACAAGCAAATTATACTTTAATATTTCTAGTATCTCATTAAAAAATAAAACTCTATATGAGTGTATGTTTCGTTTAAATAAGGAACTATAGAAAAAGGGAAACTATGAGATTATAAAAGGGAAGGAATATTTTGTGAGCCTCTGAGCTGCTTAAGCTTCTAAAGGCCAATAGAGTAGGTAACTAGAAATATTGCTTATTATTCCACTCTTTGAAAGCATTTTCAAAATTTAGTTTCAAATCTGCCTGGAAACTATCTGGTGAAGATGATCAAGGCAATGAAGAAGCAGCTATTAAAATCTTTAAAATCTTTTTTATTCCAAATTCACACTGTTGTATTAGCATATTGGCTTCATTAAAACTAGAGATTTTATTCATCAGAAAAGCCTCACTAAAAGACAGAGAGACTGAAAAACGAGATCACAGAATGGGAAATGATATTGTGTATATGTTAAAAAACCAAAAAAACAAATACAAAAAAATTACTATCCAGAATATATTTTAAAAACAGGTCCTGGTGTGATGTTTCCCTCCCTGTGTCCATGTGTTCTCCTTGTTCAACTCCCACTTATGAGTAAGAATGTGCAGTGTTTGGTTTTTTGTTCCTATGTTAGTTTGCTGAGAGTGATGGTTTCCAGCTTCATCCATGTCCTTTGCAGCAAACTAACTCCAAAGGACATGAACTCATCCTTTTTATGGCTGCATAGTATTCCATGGTGTATAAGTGAAGTCATTTATTTTATGAACTGTCCAACTAATATGAACAATATAGTATAATTAACCAAAACTCCTCCAATTTAATTGTAAATGGATTATTATATCTTGGAAATTCTCAAATATGGCACATATCTATTACACTAAAAATAAGACTTCCATGAAGTTTCACATAGTTTCCTTTAGCAGATAATGCTGAACTCTATTTTGGATACATGTTTTATGTACTGTCATCACTTTATATAGAAATATACATCGATTGCATGAGAGAACTTTCATGAATCAACATGGCTATTAGTTTTCTCTTAAAGAAATATTTTAGAAACAGAGTTAGAAATATGTGTATTTTCGGGATGCAGAGAAAGCATTTTTCCCTAGGAGACTGGAAATTTAGTTTATATTTTTAGATTCCTGTCGTGGGTTCCTGCAAATGTTTCTAAGAAACATTTTCTACACAATCAAGGATAATTTGAATCACAACATTTTCTTATTCTTCCAAATGAATATTTTTTAGGGATCTCTTTGAAATTTTTGACTACTAGAATGATCTAAATTTAAGCATGCACTTGCCTTCTGGTGTGTCCTCAGACTGGGTGAGTTCTGGGAGAAGAGGGAATGTTGCCTTAGTAATGATGATCTAATAATTCTAGAGCTAAAACCTAGGTGTTAGGCTTTTCTGTTAATTATCTAAAATGATTCAATATCCCTTGCTTCTCAAGATCAGTTTCATAGATTGAATCTTGTAAAGAAGTTAATTTTTCTCATCCTCATTGATCATCGTGCTAAATCCCAGAGGTACGAAATGACCAATAAATTATACCTCTTGATTAGGTAGTGCCGAAGTTCTGGAAGAGTGTGTGGAACTGAAGATGTTGCTGTCATAGTTTTTGGAAATGCAATTTGTCACAAGGTAAAGAAAAAAAATGATGCTCTGTGTGTTTAAGAGGAAGGTTTGGATGAATGATCCGGATTTCTTTCTAGACTTGGTTCATATCAAATTTATTTCCTATTTGTATCGATCATCTTAAAGAGACCATTACTGTCTGCAATTCTAATTTTTGGATTTTTACCTTGGCCTGAAATTTTCACTCAGAAACTAGTGTGCTTCCTTCTTTTACTCACTAAACTGTCCTTTGACTTGACATTATGGACTTCTGGAAGCAGCTGTGCTATAACTGTATCTTAAAATGTTTACTCCTTCCTCATCAGTTATCTAATCAGGAATGACTATGCATTTGATAATTTTTGGCAAATACTGGGTCTCCAAAAGAGAATAGTTTTAGAATTCTTGATGGTAGTAGCTACTTAGTAGTTTATTTTAGACTTAAAAAAGAAAATGAAATTCAGAATGTTCTCTATGTCACATAGAAAATTAGTGACAGATCTATAACTGGAAGTAGATTCTGAGACAAGAAATTGAAGGAACACAATTTATTTGGGAGGCAATACCTGGTAATACTTTGCTGCGTAACACGCCACCTCAAAGTACAGTGCCTTAAAAAAATGACAGCCTTTATTTGTTTACAAATTTGTAAATTTGGGCAGCATTTGACATGAACAGCTCATCTCTTCCTCAGATGGTATCACAGGGTGTGACTCAAAGGCTGAGGACTGAGAAATTTCTAAAAACATATTCCCTCCTCACTCACATATTTGGTGGTTGATACTAGCTGCTAGTTGGGACCTTTGCTGCGTTTGTGGTCAGAACACTTATACATAGCCTTTCTGTGTAACTACTTGGCTTCTTCATAGCAAAGAGGCTGGCGTCCCAGGTGATGGTTGGAAAATAGAAAGCCAGGAAGAATCTGTAATATCTTTTATAGCCTAAACTTGTAAGTCACCCAACATCACTTCAGCCACATTAAAATCATGAAGCCCATCACCAAGGCTTCATGCTTGGAAGTCCCATGTCTCTGAGCTCATTTTCTACTACCCCCTTCTCTTTCTTACTTTGCTCCAGCTATACACATGCCTCATAAAATAGTCCACCCTCAAAGATTATATGTCTTGCCTTGCAAAAAACTAAGCCATTCATAAACAGACAAAAATGATTTACCTTATTGAGATGGGGGCTAATTTTTTCCAATACCTCATTACAACTTGATCATTTTATATGTGTTTGGGTGTATGTGTGCAATAGGATATTTACTGAGCATCTGGTATATCTTAGGCACTGAGTTTGGTGCCCGAAATATAGAGGTAAGTAGACAGTCTCATTCTAAGAAACTTCCAGTATCCTGGGGGAGGTAGGAAAACATTGATCAAATAATCACAGAGATATAACCTTACAGATATGTCAGATATATGTTGCTTTAGTGCCTATAATAGCAACAATTGGCTTCTTTGAAAGAAGGTAAAGGGCTTATTTGAGGAAGAGATCATTCACTTGAGATCTATAGACAAGAGCTAACTAACTGAAAGATTTATTTTTGAATTCCTGTTAGGGCCAATGGCCTACTCATGATCCTCACTGTAAATATAAAATATATATTTCAAACTTAATATGTCCAAAATATGGCTTGATCTCTCCTACCTATCTCCACCAGAGATTGGTCTTCCAAATGCTGTCTTCATCACTGTGAATAGTGGCACCAGGATTCCAGTTTTTCAGGCTATAAGACTTAATTCTTCTTTACATCATTCTTAATATTATTCTTTAATGTTCACTTTATTCTTCATACCTTACCTTCAAATATGTCCAGAACCTGACTATATCTTCCTACCTCCATAGCTGCTTCCCCCAATTCAAACTATCATCATCACTCTGCTGATACTTTGCATACCCTTGTATATGTTTTTCACTGGTTTATAACCCATTAGTGAGTTATAAAATTAATTCATTTATGCCTTGTAAATAGTAAAACAATACCGTAAAATATAATAGAAAATATTGAATTACATAATGCGTAGATCAGTTTCGTGTAAAACATGTATTTCTGTTTTATTTATAAATATATAGACATATATATATGTGTACATGTGTGTATCCATATATCCTGATTCTCAACATAAAATACTCTTACTGTGTATGCATTTAAAAATATTCTTACTGTGTATGCATTTAAAAGAAAAGTATTTGGAGTCTTCCTGCTTCAACTTTTAGCCTTACTCAAGACTACTCTGCAAACAGTAATCAGAGGGATGCCCTCTATAGGCAATATATTTTAATTAATTAATAAAAATATAAGGCAGATAAAGAGACATCTCCATTCAAAATACTTAATGGACTCCCATTTCACTAAAAATAAAAGTCTATTGTAAGTCATCACAGTGACCTGTGAGTCACATTTTTAGCTCATACCTTCTCCC